>JAUZSU010070573.1:0-20633 GCA_034780255.1 Parotocinclus maculicauda | reverse complement strand
AGCTTTGGAAATGGCTTTATAACCCTTTCCAGACTGATAGATCTCAATTACTTTCTTTCTCAATTGTTCCTGAATTTTTTTGGATCTCGGCATGATGTGTAGCTTTTAAGGATCTTTTGGTGGACGTCACTTTGTCTGGCTGGTCCTGTTTAAGTGATCGTTCTGGGGAGGTACGAGCGGTAGTGAGCCGGTTTGAGCGATTAATTCGGAGGAACCAGTTGCCTTTGCACACGTCCCAACATGTTTACAGGGGATTTATTTTAGAGTTTTTACAGCCAGTTGTCACACAGTTACGATGCTGACCTACCTGCTTTCATCACAGAGTACACAACTCACCAAAATGAGGGATTTTTTTTAAAGGAGCAATGAAGTTTTTCCTTAAACAAGATCGTCAGAAAAGCAAACGGAAGGTCAAAGAAAGTTGTTAGATTATGCAAATGAGATGCAAACTCTGTACACTTGGTTAGACCCCGATTCCACACACCTCTGAATGAAAATCAGTGTTGCTCTAAATGTATTTTGGCTGACTATTTTGATCACTGTTTATTGCCTATATCTTTATGTATTGTCCAGAAGGTTTAGGATGTTTTTTTGATAGTTGCTGTTTGCACCCATTGTCTAATGTTAGGATACTGTGGGACCAAACACATTATCCAGTTTTGCTGGAAATACTAGTTGCATGTGAGCTTTAGTGTGTTAGGTTTGTTATTTATAGAAAGTGTGTTATTTACAAAGACTGTATGTAGGAAACACGCTCGAGACAGGTGTCTCTCCATCAGCCTTCCCCGTAGGTTTTCTGCTTTTTGTGTATTGCAGCAGGTTAGTAACACTTCTTACTAGCTTAGGTGTACCAGGTAAAACTGTATCCACAAAGGGAGCTGGCACTCGCTAAGCGTAGGAGCCAAAGTATAATTTAGTTAAATGCTAAAGTTTGTAGTGCTATTTGTAATGTTATAATGTATTTTAAATTTCCTTTCAATAAATAAGTATTTATTTGGTCTAAACCTGGTGGTTTGGTATATTCAGGTTGTCAACTGACCCCATAACGGGGCTGAACCTCAACCTTATTTATACTGTGTTAGACAGTTCTTATGTGATATCTAATCATGTCAGTCGTTTCACCTCCGGAGATGTTTTCCCTGCTTACCTGTTTGATCTGTGTTTTCTTGGCTTGCAGGTGTGAGCTGTGATGCGTGTTTAAAAGGGAACTTCAGGGGGCGCCGATACAAGTGCTTAATTTGCTACGACTACGACCTGTGTGCATCGTGTTATGAAAGTGGAGCTACCACAACTAGACACACCACCGAGCACCCCATGCAGTGCATACTAACCAGGGTAGATTTTGGTAAGTGAGCGCTTCAGGTGACCGGATGGGAATGGTAACATATAGTGTAACCTCTGTGCTTCTGCTTTCTGCAGATCTGTATTATGGGGGCGAGGCGTTTTCAGTAGAGCAGCCTCAGTCGTTTACCTGTCCATATTGTGGCAAAATGGGTTATACAGAAACGTCTCTTCAGGAGCATGTGACCTCCGAACACGCAGAGACTTCCACAGAGGTGGTAAGTGTCTAATCATCAAACATTACATGCAAAGTAGTAATTAGATTGGTGTGTTCCGACTACGCTCGTCATGCTCTGGGATATACGATGATTGCACAGCACTACGATTGTTCTCTTAGTAGAGGTGATAGACGTGGGAGAAACGGGCAGGTGTAAAGACCTGACTGACTTTGGAAAAGGCCAGACGATCGAGCTGGAGCGTGTCAGAAATGGGTGGAATGTGGGACTGCATGCTCATGTCTGTCTAATAACTGTTAAACCGTCTACTGGCCCGTACAACGATAAAAGAAAGAAAAACATAAAGTACTGGTCATCATCTAAACAAAAATAAATCTGCCTTCTTTCTTCACGTACATAAATCTCTTTTAATCAGGAGGAAACCCACTTTTCTTTCTCAGCTGTGAATTGGATTTTTAAACGTTTCTATGCATTGCTTACGTTAAGCACCGACCGGACCACTGCTCCCAAAACAGCTAAGTCGGAACTCCCTAGGCGGCTTGGTCAGAATGTCCAATAATCCGTCCCTCTTTTAAAATCTCTACCCAGTGCCTTATAGAGGCGTGTCGAGCAGTCAGCGATTTCTCACCAAGAGGTACACTAACCAAAAGTAATCACTTAGGTCCTCTTGTAGTAAAAGCCAGTATGTAATGAGACCACCCCGTAGTGGTTCAGATCTACCTGAGACTTGACTGCGCACACAGTTTGACAGCGGTCCAACATTTCTATCTGGGTGTGTTATTTTCGAGCTCATTTCCATTTCTATCTGGATTCATTAAGGGCACCTCTGGGTCAAGTGACCCATCAGCTTCTTACACACACACACACACGTTGTACTTTCCAGGTCACATTCAGGTAGGGTTATACCTTTTCTGGTGTATAAATATTTTTTGTGACGATTTCCACTTTGCCTTTCTTTCAGATCTGCCCAATTTGTGCAGCTTTGCCTGGAGGTGACCCCAATCATGTGACTGACGACTTTGCTGCTCATCTCACACTTGAACACAGAGCACCAAGAGATTTAATATCCTTTCTCTTCTGGTTGTAGAACAAAGTTATAACCTTAGTCCCATGCCAATCCTACTCCATTCTCATATCTATTTTGACATGCTACCAGGGCTGGACAGAATAAAAATTAAAAAAAATCAGTAAAGCCTAGCTGAACATGTAACGCGCCTCTCTTAAGTAGCAGTTCCCTGTGTGTGTGTGTGTGTTTGTGCCATTTCTCACCCACTGGTCCTTAACAGGTGTGAACGATGAGAGTAGTGGGGTGCGGCATGTTCGCCGGATGTTTCACCCCGGTCGCGGGTTGGGCGGCCCACGAGCACGGAGGACTAACATGCACTTTACGAGCAGCTCCACCGGGGGGCTGTCCTCCTCACAAAGTTCAACCTACTCTCCAAGCAATAGGGAAGCAATGGACCCTATAGCAGGTGGGTTCTAGTCTCCGGATTGATTATTTCTGTTCCCTCTTACCTGACTAGTGATCATTATCTCATATCTCATTTCTCAGAACTGCTCTCTCAGCTGTCCGGTGTGCGGCGGTCGGCGGGTGGTCAGCTGAACCCTTCGGGGCCCTCGGCCTCACAGCTGCAACAGTTGCAGATGCAGCTGCAGCTGGAGCGGCAGCAGGCGCAGGCAGCGCGGCAGCAGCTGGAAACGGCGCGCAACGCCACGCGCCAGCGCAGCAACGCCAGCAACATCAGTGCCAGTATGCCACCGCCCAGTACTGCAACAAACACAGCCATAACCGAGAGTAACCCCATGGTCTCCCACAGCTCCCAGTTTCTCCTCACACGGTACGACCTGTTCAGCTCATCAGGGTTCTGGGTTTTTCATTTTATTCTTCACTCTCTGATTTGTAAACCGTTTTGAGAAATAAGTTGAGAAAAATGTTAAATAGAAGCCTTTTTATTACTGGGCTTGAAACCTTTGGTCCCAAATCTGTCCTTATTCTTGGGCTGTGGTGGGGCGATGTCAGGAAGGACGTCTAATGATTCGACGTGGCAGAACCGAACCAGAAAAGGCCACTGATTTACTACATAACGTCATGTTATGCTTTTTTACTTTTATTATCAGATGTAACAACTAAATGGAAACCGGTAACTGATTGCCAACGTCTCTTTATCATTTCTAATAATGTATGATTTTTCATAATGAGAATGTTTGTTGTTCTTTTTTCTCTCTCTCTGTCTCTCTCTTCCTCTTCTGTGGTTCCAGGTTGAATGAACCAAAGATGTCGGATATGGAGCGTCAGGCTTTGGAGAGCGAGCGTGCTGACCGTAGCCTGTTCGTACAGGAGCTGCTACTGTCCACGCTGATGCGCGAGGAAAGCTCTTCCTCAGACGAGGATGAGCGGCGAGACTTCGCCGATTTCGGAGCCATGGGCTGCGTAGAGATCATGCCTTTGGACGTGGCTCTGGAGAACCTCAACCTGAAGGAGAGCTCTGCAGGCAAAGAGCCTCCACCTCCTCCTCTTTGATGATATCCCACCACCACGCAGACAATGTCCTCTGTGCTGTAACTGCCAATGACGGTGGGCAAACACACAGCTCTCAGATTTTTTTTCTGTTTTTTTTTCTTTTTTTTTTGTGATTGTTTCACGTCTGTCACCTCTGTTACATTGTAAAAATCCATTAAAAAAGCAAGAATGACAGAAAACAAGCGAGAACAAGCGTGTGAGAGAATTAGTGCGTGAGAGGCAGCGAAAATGTGAGAGAAAAATATAATTTTATACACATATATACATAAAAATATATATATGTGTGCGTGCGTGCGTGTGCGTGTGTGTGTTGATAATCAGTTCCACATAACTAATTTTTCCTTAAGCAGGTAAGCGTAGGTAGCCATGGCAGACCTCTCTGCTTCCTGTGTTTAACAAAAGGCTCTCCTTATAAATACTCCACATTCAAAAACTGAAGCCAGAGTCCTTCTCTAATGAAGCTGCTGTGTGTATTTATGAATAGTAATTAATAAAAAGTGCTTGGATGGTTTACCATAACTACTGCATGAGGTTATTTGCAGCGTGCATGATTTTTAAAATGGCAACGATCCCAAAGCTTTCCTTATTGTGTTTTTTGTTTTGTTTTGTTTTTTAAGGAGTTACTTGAACTGCGAAATGTTTTGAATGGAATAATCTAGAATAAACAATTAAGGGTTTTTGTTTTTTAAGTGTTTCACAAAAGAAAACAAAAGCGAAATTGGAATCTACAGTAGCACCGTGACTCTCTTTTCTTGAGCTTGCTCGTAATCGCCCTGATAACGTGATGTAAGCAGTGCTGCGAAACAAAACAACCAAACGAAAACAAAGCAGAACCCAAATTGACCGTGCTAATTTGATGGCGGCTCCCTTTCTTTTATGACCGTATCTAAAACAGAGAAATAAAATGGCAGGCATAAAGGGAAGTTGCCTTAATGTTTTTTTCCTAGACTTTGATGTTTTTGTGACAGCTGTGTAATCATTAGTGTACTTTCTAACTTTGCACCTGTACAGAACGCTTCACTCGCCATCAAGCTCCTTTTCTCACGTTTGCTTCCGATAGTGACTGCTGCTCTAGCTAGAACTGGTCCTGGTTGTTCTTATTAAAATCACCGTTAAAAGCATCGGTCCTGCTGTTTAAACGCTTTAGAAATGCAGGATATTAAATCTCTCTTCCCTTTTCTTTCAGTCCATGACGGAGAGCTGGAGACTTGCCTTATTTCAGGCAGGTTTTTTTCTTTGTTTGTACTTTTTAAATCCTAGTTGTTGCTCTGCTAAAAAAAAAGCACCTTTTATCTATTTATTTAGTTTTGTTTGTTTTGCTGGTTCTTTTTGAGACTTGTGATGGAATCGAATCATGCCACCTCCATGCCTATACTCTAATCATCTATGTAAAATACAAGGAGATGTTTATTGAAATTGTGCGTTAACTTTCATAATGGTTCTAGGACATGGGCGGACTTTCTTTTATAATGTAAATTTAGAATACTACAATAAAAACGGCGCACAGCTTTTGATGAAAATGAACCCATGGTCCTCTGGCTCATTCTAGCTGTATTCTCTATGCCTAGTCCTTCGTATAATCCATGTAAGAAAAGCCACGATTTATTTCATGATTAAATTACATCGTTATTACAGTTCCTGTGGCTACATATGAATGTTGGCTTTAAAGTCACAATTCTAGTCATTCTGTTCTGTGCTGTCACTAAAGCTCACTGTTTAATGGGTAACTTCAGTGGAACTAGGAAGGGTTCGTTTTTTGTATCAGTAATAAGGCATATGAGTTTGTCTCCACACTGCTGTTTGGTACCGTGGTTCCAGAACTCTTTCTGCAGCGCCCCCTTTTGGTAGTTAGAGCCTCAGAACCATGTTAATGACTGCTACTTAAGCATTGCTAATTATTAACAAATAATCTTCCTTCCAGTACCCACATTTCCCGTACCTATCTGTAGTACTTTGGAAAGTTCAGACGACGATAAATTGTCATTTCAATTTTACGATGAAGATTTCATTGCTTCTAAAGTTGATGCCAGCCATTCACTTAAATGCAGTGGGTACCAATTACCTGATATGAGATCTTGAACCTGCAAATTCTTCTGCAGAGATACTGGGTTGAACGCTAAAGGGGAAAAACCTGTTGGTTCCCAGTACCACCCCAGTACTAAGTACTGTAAGAGAGAGAAATTATGGAATGTGAAAGTTTTACAGCTGATAAATGGAGGCATTTTATTGACAGTTCACTATGTCAATATGAAAGAAACTCCTGAATCCATGAGAACCACCCTCCAGAAAATCTAATATATAACGATCGTTGCTGGGTGGCGACCTGAAGGTTATATCTAGGCTTCTAGGACAACAAAGAAGTTACACAAAATGTATTTGCTTCTTGTGGCTTTGTGATAACCGGGCCAAGGCAGATCATTATACAAGGAAAGAATGGCCCTATAGAGAAAAATGAGATCTGTTAAAAGGATTTTTAGAACAAATCGCTTGTTAATCCTTAGGAAGTGTTGCTCCCCCCATTGTATAGAAAATTGAGACTGTTTGTTAGGGTTTCGGATAAAGATGCTAAATGCTTCCAGTATCTGCGGACCCAAATTCCTGCTCTTTCACATGAGAGCTGAAATTTTTGATGACTATTAATCATGGGGACGCTTGGGCTGCTTTTTGTGATGTGATTCCAGACTGTTTTTGCAGAGCACTGATAATGAATTTAACACGGGACTGTAAGACATACCACTTTTATTAAATACACAGAAATACAAGGAACATTTCCACTGACTGCAGAGAAGTTGTTCACAGGATGCACAAAGCATAGAATACTGATAGAGTCTAAGCAGTGAAAGATCGAAGTCTGCTAGGAGCAAAAGAAACTGAGGCAATTAATACACACACACACACACACACTATGCGCAAATTTTCCATGGAACGTACACACAGTCAACCTTTAAAAAAATGATAATTTTTTTTTCCCAAATAAAGAGGAAAGTTCAGAACCGAAGATGGGTTACATTCAAAAAAAGGTCCCCATTCCGTTTTAATACATTCACATATTGTTTCGTGTTCTAGTGCCCAGTCACAGTTCCTTATCGGAACAAAATATTGTTAATTAGAGGTTGGTAAATAAGAAAGTGGGGAAGATCTGGTGAAGGCCATAGTCCTGGTTTATAACCATTAGTGTCTGCATTAGCAGTCGTGTGTGAGAAATAAAATAGTATATCGTCACATAAAATAAGTTGTATTTACATGTAGGTGTTTTGTGGCCTAGGAGAATTGTTTGCTTTCCTCCCTTTATGTATTTGAACTGTACAGCGTGAGCTATGAGCTACAGACAGGTTATTTTAGAGTAACACAACAGAAAATAATCGTTCAGTCTTTGTTTTTTTAATTGACCTTTAGGCTGCCATGATATAAAAAAATCTGGTGGTCAACAGGGACTCTTATATAATAAGTTTTGTCCAAATATCTCTCTCGAATATATTTCTAGTTTGCTGATTTTATATATATATATATTTTTTTTTTAAATATTTTTTTTCATGCCCATCTTCCTCTGAGATCTAAGCTTTGGCTAATTTAGCCAGCCGTCATATAAAACCATAACATTTCAGCAAAAATGAGTACTTTTCAACTTTAGCCTTTAGCCATCCCAAGTACCAGGTCTTAAAGGAAATAAATCTCTTTCTGTGCCTGTTTGTAGTGCTTACAATGATTACAAAAAATACATTTCAGACACAAGTATAATATTCACTGCTTTAAAGATAACCAGGGCGGAGCAATCTGTCCACAGCTTGAGAATTTCCTGGAATCCTCACGTCTTTGTTCTACCTTTATTTTGAGCTCACGAATGTTCACCTTCACCTTATCTAGTGGAGAGATAACAAGGACACCCAACAAGTTAATTAAAAAAGACCGAACCAAGTACACTTCCCATACTAGACAAGAGTTTAATTAGAACAAACACATGATTTGAAAGTCTTTTGCAAAGTTAGTGCATTAATTACCTCAAAAGGAAATCAGATTTAAAGTCGGTACTGAGACTCGTAGGTTTATCCACCTCTTTTTTTTTCTCTTTTCTTTTTTTTTTTTTTTAATTATTCAGATGAAACTAAACCACACAGAATCCTGGCTCTCCCTTCATAGGGTTTTTTTATGATGGTAACCTCAGGGATGGACCAGATTCACACAGCACTCTCCACACCGCCCACCAAATCCAATCCATTGCTTTAAAAATGCTCACGACACATCGAAAATAAAGATCAGAGATTATTTTTGTCTCGACGTGAGACGTTATAACAGATGCTACAGCATAGGTCATGAATATTCAGAACTGTGCTGAACTGTTTTCGTTGAGGCTGCCACGTGACATCTGTGATTTGTAAAAACTCACCTTTAGTCCTTTAAAAGGTCAAATGAAAAGGCATGAGCAAAAACTGAAGGAATGTTAAGTCTGACCACGTCCTCCACCGAGCGTTCAGTGCAGCATCCCACGATGCTCTCGTTGTTGGAACCACTAGTAAGGAGAACGTCCCTTGTGTACAACGCTCCAGACTTTGCAGCCGTTTCACCGCGCTCTCACCGAAAGCAAATCAGATTCAACCCTGTCCCCAGCACAGCTCGTTTATGCTGACAATTAAAAAGCATCGCCTCTCCAGCTTGCTCCAGAAATCTGACTGCCACCTCGCCACTGTGCTTTGGTTAGCAATATGAAAAGCTTCGCTCCGGACGCAATTATAGCAACGATTTGACCGGATAAAGTCAAAACCGCTGGTTAATAGGTTGTTCTTTCACAGCTCCGAAAATTGTATTGCAGTCCACACTCAGTCATGTGTGGCCAGGCCTGCACTTGTGCTAATAAATGACCGTTTATGGATTGCAGATCAACATCTTTTTACCGATGCACCTAAATAAAACAATGGCACCATGGCAAAAATGAAAAGGAATCCTATAAAGCTGAAGTCCTCAATAAAGTTCCCGCTTTCCCCAGAAAAGGGTTAGGGTTTACTCGTGCCTTTCTCTCTTTAGCTTGTCCTTCTGCAGAACGTTCCTCCACTCTCTGTGCTGACACAAATCACAACGTCTCCATAATTGCCTGTCCGCACTGGGGAGTATTTACAGCAGCCAGTCCCATCCTCTTTGCCAGTGGCAGCATATTCAGAAGTTCCAGTTTTCTGCAGGGCATATGTGGACGCCTTCCAAGGGACGGGGGAAAAAAAGGTCAAGAAATGTGCGCCGCCAACTTTAAGGCCTTGAGTCTTAGAAGCACAAGCAAGATCACGTAAGCCCGATTTTGTACACACACACATACACCCACACATCACGGATCCACACACACACTCAGCCCAGGATGTCCAGATAAACAGGCGAGGCCTTGGCCAGGCTCTGGAGCAGATTGTAAATCTCTTTGATGTTGAGTCTCATGTAGGGTTCACGCTGCCAGCAGCCCAGCATCAGGTCGTACACCTCTTTGGGGCAGGTACGAGGTCTCTGGAGTACCCGTCCTTGCGTGATGCACTCAATCACCTGCAGGGGAAGGTACAGGTACAAGGAATGAAAAACAGATAGGCTAAGATCAATCATACATTAATACATGTTATAGTTTACATATTACAGAAAGGAAAACTCTGGCTAACCTCATTATTGGATAACTGGTACCAAGGCTGCTTGCCATAGGTGAAGATCTCCCACAGGACCACGCCCAAACTCCACACGTCACTCTCTGTGGTGAATCTTCGGTACATGATGCTCTCTGGAGGCATCCAGCGAATGGGTAGCATGGTGTGACCGCCCACCTGCAAAAACAACAAAGAGCGTCATACGGCATACCACAAAGGTATAGTGAAGTTAGTGGTCCTGACCAACGCTGTTCAGATGTCCTTAGAACAACCATTCTGTCCGTTCTCTGACCTGGTGGGTTACTGGGTGAGGTTGTAGATGTAGAGCAGATTCCAGAATTATGACAGGTATTTGATATTTTGTTGTTGTTGAAGAAGATTTACTGCAATAGCTTAAGATTTGGAAGATGATGCGCATGTGAGGTCAATGTAAGAGGTGTGTGTGTGTGTGTGTGTGGAAAAGACCTTAAGTCATTATGTTATGACGTTGAGTCTTGATCACGTCTCTTGTCTTGTATGTTTGGATGATAATTACCCGATAGTAATCTGTGCTGTACACGTCTCTGGACATGCCAAAGTCTCCTATCTTGACGAGCAAATTCTCCCCCACCAAGCAGTTGCGTGTTGCCAGATCCCTGTGAACAAAGTGCTGCGAAGCCAGATACACCATGCCGGCTGCTATCTGCTGAGCGATGTGTAGCATCTGTGACTGAGTCAGTTCCAGCAGCAAACTCTGCTGCCCATCTGCCATTAACACTGCATCTGGCCCGTGTGCCCTGACAGGCCGAGAGAGAGAGAGAGAGGGAGACACCGTCATCAAAAATGCAGCAGTACAAATTAAAGGGTCAACAATTCAATGCTTTTTTTAATTCCAGGGTGGGCGAGTGTGTAAAAAATAACAGCCTGCATGCACGTTTGACAAGCGTGATGTCACTGCGTCTTTCATTTATGACCAAATAAATGCCCATCAGATTTTAGGTCCGGTTTCTACAAAGGGTCTTTGTTGGGCATTAAATATCATTGCAAATCGTTGATATGTTTGTATGACACGTTCATACCGTTTTCAACAGTGTGATTAGACTTCTGTATAGAGACATTCAAACCTTAATCCAAGCACTGACTGTACGATAAGCAGGATGAACAGGTAGCTCACCTGAGGAACTTGTTGAGGTCTCCGTGTTTCATGTACTCAAAAACCATGATGAGTGGATCACTCTCAACACACACACCATAGAAGGTGACGATGTGCTCGTGCTGCAGATTGGTCAAAAGTTCCGCCTCTCTGTGGAAGTCAGCTCGTCCACTCTCACTCGCCTCTTTCAGAGTCTTTGTAATATTTAAATAACAACAAAAGAGAAAAAATCTTTCAAATCTGTGCTGGGTAGAATTGTAAACGTAATTTATGTTCAGTTTATGAATTCACTGATCACCAGAAGACATCATGCAACCATCCATAACATGACCTAAAGGTTCTATAAAGCTTATTAACATTCCTATGGACTTTAATGCTCCAAACCTTGACAGCTACGAGAATCTTCTCCTGGTCCGGTGACAAATTGTAGCATTCAGCTAGGAACACCTTCCCAAAAGCCCCTTCTCCGAGTTCTCTCTTCAACACGATGTTGTGGCGTTTGATGTGTTGCACAACTGTTGGAATAATGCATCAAATCAGCCATGTGCAAACGGGACCCGTGTGGAACCATGTTCAGCCATCCCGTTGGACTTGCCAGTGTGTTCTAGTTTGCGTATGGGTGTGTTTTTTTTTAACTGGGCTGCAAATATTTTTGGTGGCAACTCACATGTGTCCGATTTCAGCACACTGCCAGGGTTTCGGAAGTACTGTGGGTTCTCGATGACCGGGATCTTGGTCATTCCAATGATGACAGCGTCTGGACCCATCTCAGAGGATGATGGTGTGTTATTGCCATTGGAGACATGATGAAGTGGGCTGGCTGAGTCATCATCATTACTGATTACTGAGGAGGAACCTGACATGGAGGAGGGTGAGAAAAAGACTATATCAGAAACTGTAACTAAATTTGGCATCCTGTACATTGTACACACTAAAGACAAAAACCTTTGGGACAGTTTGGAAAATCCCTAACCGTAGATTTGTAATAAATGACACTGCGGTAAAACCGAAGCAAATGCAAAGCAGTTCTTTTCACCAGTGAGCTCAGACTTTCGGCTGCTTACATTTCATAACAATATGCACGGTCAACTTCACATCAGTGGCATCTGTCATTAAACATCCCATTGCCATGGAAACTACAGACAAATTGACCAGTGTGGTGTCTCATTACTATGGGATTCCCAAAGTCGTTGCATCAGACAGATACAGGGTACAATTCACTATCAATATCAAAATCACTTTTGTTCAATAGTCAGAAGAAACATGTAAAACACCATACTTTTAAAAATGGTCTTGTGTGTCCTTTTTATAAAATCTATACACTTAAAAATAATTTACCAAATAGACACTTTTATAAGAGCAAGGTAAACAAGCCAAGCTTACAAGGTACGCCCTTTACCGGCAAACGAAAAAGCAACAGAGATATTAGTGCACCTCCCAGCAATAAAATATGTTAGTTAATGCATTATTCAAAACTATTTCTTTTCAGTTGTTTAAAGGTATTTGAAATTATATTAATGACATTAAGCTGGGCTGATCTGTCTTTTTCATTCATAACTGATCTAACATTATATCTGAAATTGTACAGATATAAATCAGGCTTACCCTTTAATCCAAACTTTGTGTTTCTTCCATACTTTAGAAAGATCAGCATTAGGATGCAGCCAGTCAGTGCCACCACAGCTATGCCCACTACAACATAGACCTGCAAGAAAACATGCCCAACAAGATCGTCATGACAAATACATCATTCACTATGTTTTCAATTGAACATCCTGGTATGAAATCATTCAGCTACTGAGGATGTACAGTTTAGATTCGACTTACAGCAACTTTGCCTTCCTGACTTCCTGGGATTTCTAAACAAAAAACAAATATTTAGAAAAAAACATAAAGATGTGCTGCACAGAGGAACAAAAGATCAATATACAAACTAACATACCTGGAGGGTCGGTTGTGTCTGTTCGATGAATTCACAAATAATATCCAACAGAATAGAAAAGAAATGGGTTAGCCTAGCATTGTGCATCGTATTTCATAGAAACTCCTAGTCAGATCTTTAAAGTTCAGACATTTCGAGAGACATTTCAATCCCAAAGGAGGAACTTCCAAACCGTTTCTTAGATTCTACAGCATTGGAGAAACTGGTATTTTCATGAAACACCCAAAACTGGACTGGCTAGTGGCATGCTTAGCAAACACAGAATCATGCAGTCATACATCAAACAAATCATGAACCCTGTATATGACAGGCCTGGTTTAATTAACACAAGATTTAAATGATGCCTTATATCTGTTCAGTGACTTACCATAGTAGAAGCCATCTGTAGGGCAGACAGTCACAATGGTTAGAATTTGTTCACCAAAGTTGGTGATATTAAAAGATTGAGAATTAAAACTCAACATAAACCGAGCTTAAGCCCACCTGCTCCTGAGTGATCCACATCAGGGATGTGCATGAAGTGTGCAGTGACGTTCTTCTGGTCCTCGCCGTACTCGTTCTTAGCTACCAGTCTGTAGATGCCGTTGTGGATGTGCGTAGGGATATCCAGTTGCAGGCAGCCGTGATAGGCGCTCTCTGTGGACTCGTGGATCTGAGTTTTGATGTAGTCCTGCTCCTCCAGTGGCTGGCCCTGGTGGAACCACTGAAGCTCCGGCTTGGGGTTGCCCATCACACTGAATGGAATGCACCAATCCTGATTACGCTCTGGCTCGTATAACTCCAGGATAGTTGGGGGGACTGATCCCAGGAATCAGGAATGGGTGTGAAAGAAAGGTAAGGAAGAGAAGGAAGGAAAAGGAGAGGAGAGTAAGAGTGACCACAGGGACACGGCAGGAGACAAACCAGATGGTTGAAGGAGTGTGGTAAGATCCCAACGTAGGTTGGTGTTGAATAGTGTTACAAAAAGGAAAAGTACAGAGGGAATACTAGAAGGAGGAATTGAGCAGAACAATAAGAAATGAACAAACTTACTGGAGGAATTAGGGGAAGTATTACCCAAATTAAATGAAAACACCTTTTCGATACAGAATCACATCGATTACATCAATTTGGAGCAGAATCACAGGTGGCTTTGCGTTATACAGTACATGAGTCCCATACAGACAAGCGCACTACTTTGCATTTGTGTTTACTCTAGTACTAGAATGAAGACTGTCACTAGAACCTCACAGGCCTAATTACAGACCTGATGGTGTACAACAAAATGGTTTAAAATCTACAGTTTTAAAAGAGCTACTGCAAGAAATGACGACAACAAAGTGGCCTTACATCATATATTTATACACCCGAGCACAAAACCACACGCACACACACACATACACGTACACACAGGGTTGAATGCTTACAGAGGATATTGAGGATGACAGAAGCCTCATTTTGGCCAACGATATTCTCAGCACTGCATATAATCTCTCGGCCATTGTCGCTGGGGGAGAGGTCTCTCAGGGTCAGCATGGACTGTAAGCCTGACGTGTTCATCTGATCGAGAGGAAATCCCAAAATGTGAAATGCAAGTTCTAAAAGTTCATCAGTAATATTGTTTGTTTAGAGTAATGTTGAGACCAAAAAACAAACATGGTGTCAATGGCAGGCAATACAGTTTAAAAATGAACATGCTTAGGATATATGGTATAAAAAAATACATGAACATCACGTCATTAAACACTACTTTTATATCTGACCAACTGCCAATAGGTAGACGCTGTACAGACAAAAATGTCCATGGTAAATTAGGATAACAGGATACCTAACGTTGTTTATTAATGTGGTGTCAAATCTGATTTTTAGAAACGGAGATGTAGCACAAGGAATTTTTGGCATTATAATGAAGGATGTTTTATCATAACAACACTTAAGTACACAAAAACAAAGCCTGAAACTGACAAGGAACTGCTGCTCAACAGTAGGAACTGAATGAAGTGTACTGCTCTAGCCGACCAGAAAAATAAAGGCATTGTACACTGATCAGCCAAAACATAAAAAAAACATGATGGGTCATGGGTCTTCTGGGAGAGCCTGAGTTTATTCTTTTATGTAGACGTTCTTTATTGTGGTGCAGGTGGTTTGAATGTTTTTGCTGATCAGTGTATGTGAACCCATCAGCTGCCACTGGTTTACGGTGATAAAGAGCCCAAAGAGCATGTGTAATAAATGTTGTTAGTAATAAAGTGAATTCATAATGTTTGTTTAAAGTAATGTGCTGATAACAAGCAGCACATAGTCACCTGTATCCCACAGTCTGCTGTTTTCAAACAGGCACAAGAGACACTTTGTTGTAAATATTACAGTGGTGGAATTAAATATTAATGAAAAACATGGGGGCTTTTAGAAGTTACAGACAGGCTTCTGTGGTTCAAGTATCTTATATGGATTTACAGTTCCATTACTGGATGGAATGGCAATTAAGTGTTTAAGTACTAACTCTGGATGCATAAATGGTCATTGTGTACAGAATATATTAGGCTCGCATGAGTGTTATGCAGTTTTCCATAGGACATATCAGTGAGTACTAAAGCTTCCC
This sequence comes from Parotocinclus maculicauda, assembly GCA_034780255.1. Lineage (NCBI taxonomy): Eukaryota > Metazoa > Chordata > Actinopteri > Siluriformes > Loricariidae > Parotocinclus > Parotocinclus maculicauda. The sequence continues at coordinate 5,331 of JAUZSU010070573.1, read as the reverse complement.
ACTTTAATCTAAAGCATTCTAATAGCTTTGATAATAATACTGGAATAGAACAGTGTGCATCATCATTATCTCTTTCGCTCTCTCGCGCACACACACACACACACACACTCATAGCTCCAGTGTCCCTGGTTTGATCCTGACCTTTTATACCTGTATGTCCTCTCTGTGTCCATGTGGGTTTACTCTGGGTGCTCAGGCTTCCTTCCACAGTCCAAAGGAATGCATTGGGTTAATTGGTAACGCTAAAGTGGCTTTGATCTGTGTACGTATGACTAGTTTCAGTATAATCGTGTGTTGATGTAACCACTGATACTAATAGCAGCGTTAAATTCACTAAACAACCAAACACAAGCACTGGATTTCCAGTCATTACAACTAATGTGTTTTCCAAAGGTTATTCTGAAACTTTCAGAAAATGGGTGGAGCTAATGGCCATTTAGATTTTACATTTATTTTAATACTGAGTGTAATGTTTTTAAAATCGGGTTAATAGAGCGGAGGTCATTTGGGAAAATACGGTTTACCTCATGGCCCGTTGTAAGTGGTGGATGGTCAATGAAGTTAAGATTCCAAAAGAGCACAGGTGGAGGAGAGCCAGAGGCACTACAAGCCACGATTATGTCACTTCCTGCCATCTGGTTTACGATAGGAGGCACAACTTCTACTCTTGGGTAATCTGGAGGGTGAGAAAGAAATATTTAATGTGTTGGTTGTTCTTAATTGTACGGCTCTCTACAATCTTCACACAGGTATCTTATTTGCTGGACCTGACAGAGAATTACATAGATGGGACTCATGGATTGGTTTGCCTGAGCCCCACAAATTTTAAAGTAGGTTCTGGACAACCTCTCAGCTTCCTGTTAATTTACTCGACCAGGTTAAAGTGGGGATTAAAATAAAACAGTCTTCAAAATATTCCAGAAATTGGATCAAATGAAGCTAGAACAGACCAGTCCAGCCATATAGTTCAAAATATAACAAAAGCTGAGTCACTGGTGATGGGCTGCATAGCTTTTGGCATTACCACATGATGGCACAACGAGTTTAGAAAGAGTTTTTAGTCGTCCTCCTTCCTGTAGGCACTGGAGTTGATCTTGCTCACTCTCCTCCAACCATTCCTTGATCCACATGTTCCCACATGTACACTGGAGGGGATTTCCGGCCAGCAGCCTGTACATAAGGAAGAATGGTACTAAACATGGTGCTGACACTTCCAATACCAACTCCATGCATCCTGAAACTTCTGAATCACAGGTAGGAAGAATCTCTCAAACAGTCAAGATAACGTACAGTATGTGAGCCTGATGTGAGAGTGTGTGTGTGTGTGTGTGTATGGGGGCCTTTGGAGGAGAATAATGGACTAGGTTACAAACACTTACAAAGTAGACATGTTAGAATTACGAATGGCTGTCCAGGACAGGGTTGACAGCCTGTTGTCTCTGAGATCCCTGCAAATAAGAATAGAAAGTTCATATAAGTTCATATGAACAGGTTTCCAGCGCTCAAAATCAGCAATAAAGCAGATTGTCTGGGATCAGGTTCTTCCGCAGCATCAATATAACGAATTAAAAGCTTTAATTCATGTCTTTTTAGTCTGTTCATTTGATTAGAAGGAAAAATGTACTCACAGATATTGAAGTTTGGCATTGTTGATGAATGCCGCTGTAGACACTGATGTCAACCGGGTGTTGATCACTGTTCTGTATTGGGCACATTTGGGTATTTTAAACACACCAGTAAATACAATGTGCGCGTTTTTAATTACGATTTTAATGTTTAAAGACGTGACATGGAGACCTGTTCAAAACGTCAAGAAATACTCACAAATTCCTGAGATTTGTGTAAAACTTCATGTAGTCTTCACTGAGTGTAAATAGTCGGTTTTGATTTGCAATATATCTGCAGCAGGAAACACAGGGTGCAAGAAGAGATGCGGTTATGTTGGAATTGTGTTTTATTTGCTATGTTTGGAATAAACAGTTAGGAGTGTGATCGGTTCCTCCTCGGTGGCAGAATCCCCATAAAAAGCTGTCTTTGTGTCTCTCCTCTGGTGAATGAGGTGCAGCATTTAGCGCTTCCGCAGCCAAATCACGCCATAGAAACGTTTGAATAAAGCGACATGATTGCACTATACTTGCTTAAAGTGGATCCGCCGAGCCGTTGTCGTGGAAACCCAGTGACATATTTGCGTAGGCGCTGATGCCTATTGCTCTGCGGACACGTTCGATTCCCCAAACTAAGAAGATGCGATACGAAGCTATGCTGAAATAACGTGGAACTGGTCATTTAGTGTGCATCCATGGGCCAGTACAGGCTACAGTGGCTGGAGGAATCATGATTAATAATCACTGAGCAAATTAGCTTTTAATTGCTGGACTCTCTCATCCTGCATCACAATTAAAGCATGTTCATTTAGGCCTGTTTGAGAATCGCTGGGCAATAAGTGCACATGGGCGTAATGTATAGACTATCTCAACGATTAAAACATTTTTTTAAAAACAAAATTAATTTTCCACCCTATTGGTTAATCCTTGGTCTGTGGGTTTTGACATCTGATCAAATAAGATCCGTTTTGCTCGTGCTGATGAGCTATCAGTGCAGATTTTTATATACTTTTATTTACCATGCCGCCCACCCCATACAGATGCGCGTTCTCGTTCCCACAGACACACTCCCGCGCAACACGCACACGCACACGCGCTCACGAGCATACACGACCCTTTACGTTCAGATTTAGGCTAGGGTATAGATTCCGGATGGTGTTTGTATCCTGTCTTCTGTCAACACAGAACATGGGGAGTATATGCTACCCCAACACAGGGGCTATAGGAAACATTGTGCATTAAGCATTTTTAATCTGGAGTGAGAACGAGAAGGTTATGAGATGTCATGGTACATCGTCCACTATCCAAGACACGAAATCCGAGCGCCTAAACGCGTTTCATTCTAACATCACAAACTATTTTCTTTCCAACCCAAAAGATGGCCGTTGATTCGTTTTTCTTGGACATATGCGTTTGTTTGGTGGTGGCACCACGAACACGTCTCCTCTCATCCCTTCTCTGAAATAAATCCCAGCCTACTTACATGTCGGTGATGTTTTCCATGTCCGTCTCTGGCAGCAAGATGGGAAAATCCTCAATTCCAGGCTCTTGGTCGATACAGGTGATCCTAGAGGTATTGCATGAACAAGATGTAGGACAAGAAGTGCCCATCTTTAGTAAGCCCATCAAAAGTCCGTAAAATCCCCAGCGAGCCATTCCGGCAACCCCTGCGACCGTGATAGGTTCCCACGATAATGCCCCGGAGCACAGTTAAAAACGGCTCCTCTTCTTTACCGATCAGATGCTCCTTCTTCAACAATCCCTCTCGACAGCGCTAACGTGGGATGCGCAAAAACGTTCAGCGCGAGATGGGGCTGTCATGGAATGGCCTTCTGTTGTCTCCGCAGAATGGTGGTCTCACACCACATAATGCCGAGTGTGCATCTCAAGGTGAAAATGGGTCTCTTCCCTTCAGTGCAGATTCAAACCATCATAGTGTTTTGCTATTAGAAACAAAACAATTATAACAAATAATAACCCAAGACAGACGTGTTGGTGTGAAAGTGCGTGGAGTGGAATGAGATTGGTACCGACCAATACGCTCGCGCAATAGGTTATCCAAAAGCGCTCGGCTGACGGCGCTACAATCCCGCCTCCTGTTTAACGTCTCCGTTAATCCTGTGCTTCGTTTCCCCCCACAGCAAAATGGCCAGGTAATACACGAGACCCTGCTAATATTTTGGCACAGCAGACAGTTTAGAATAAGAGTTTAATTTCGCATCGTTTACAGCGGGACGCCCGTTAAGAGCGTTATGACCGCAGATCAGACCAGGCCCTCGGGGTGGGGGCACTGGTGCCAGTGCAGAGGTGCGGCAGGTCCGTTCGACGTCCTTCTTCGATAACTGCGTGGGTAAAGCGTGGCACCCTGCGAGGCCTGATCCAGCACCGTGGAGCAAAACAAGCAAGAGTGATAGGCTGCTGCGAGGACTGACACGGTGTGTGTGTGTGTGTGTGTGCGTGTGCGCGCGCCAGAGAGAGAAAGACTATTGATTACCGTGCAGGACAAGCGCATCTCCCATAGCAGTCACTGTAATCGTGTTTAGCTGAGAACGGTGGCGCTTCAGGCGACGTGCTGTCTACAGTTTGTTACCAATATTGTTAACACACTGATGTTTGTGAAATGTAGCCCACACGCCTCGTCACGAGCACGTTACGCAGCACGACAGGGCGCTTTTCTTTTCATGTGACTTCTTGCTCAACAGTTATTTTCGAATGAAATGGACAGTCAAAGCTGGACGCGCGCACGAGCGCCTGCCTGTGCGCGCTTTCAACAGCAGCACATCTCCACGGACTGCTGCCATCACCAGAGGATGACGTGCGCTTTGACGCAGAAGATGGGTTGTATTTAAGAGAAGTAACGACAGAACCAAAATGCCCGTTCCACAGCTCTAATGTGCCACGCATTCCAATCGAGGGCGAAAGAGAGTGTGTGCTGTGGACGGTTCAGGGTCGCGGGGAGCCCGGGTTTAACCGGTAGCACAGGGCACAAGGCTGGAAGCAACCCCAGACAGAGCACCGATCGAAGGTAGGGCAAGCAGATGGGCACTTCAGAGAGGAAAGCTGACCAAGTGGGGGTTTTGGGACATGATTCAAAATGACACACCATCACATAGAGAAAAAAGGCCTGTTGCGATGACACATTTGTGTGTGTTTAATTGATGCAGGACCTGCACTGGATTGTTTTGCTGCTGGATGTTGAACCCCCTGGAACACAAAAACGCATTCCATGGACACACGTGTGGTGGGCATCGATTTTGATGACTACACCTATTATCATCACACCAGTCTTGAAAAGTAGAGCTGAAGATGCGGTGTAGTGGTCCAACAATATGTGTCCAATCAACAGCTGATGGGATCCTAACAAGCAAAGCTAACAAATGAATTACGCTCAAAGTCAAATTTATGTATATAGAGCTTTTTATAACGGGGCATTGTCTCAAAGCAGCTTTATAACATTATATGATCTTAAAAGACCTATCACAAATTGAGCAAGCCTAGGGTGACAGTGGCAAGGAAAATCTCCCTGGAGTTGGAGGCACATCATCTCTTAATAACTTAATGATGGAGGGAGTTACTGCACTCTGGTGTGGGCATAATAGGACCTGTGTTTATTAATACAGTCGAATCTGGTTAATGGGACCACATCAAAGATGCCCTATGTTAGAAGACGGGACGTGCTATGTAACATATTAAATGTTTATTAAACCTTTATTGTACGATTTACACG
>JAUZSU010070462.1:0-20633 GCA_034780255.1 Parotocinclus maculicauda | reverse complement strand
TTTGGAATAAGGCTGTAACGTAACAAAATGTGGAAAAAGTGAAGCGCTGTGAATACTTTCCGGATGCACTGTACATTCTGATTAGGAGTACTTTACTTTTTTTAGAAGTAAATGTTTAAGCATTGAGTTAAGTATTGTACAAAACCTGTTTTCTTTATAAAACAGATGTTTTGTATCATACAATTTTGATGCAGCAGATACAAATTAAAATAAAACAGAACAGAGGTTCCGAGTCTAAGAATAGCGTGCACTTGTGGAACAGAAGGTGCAGAATGAACTGTTCTCTTAATGTAATCACCAAAGTTATTTTTGTAAGTGTAAATTAAAACCTTCTTTAATGTATGTTTTTACAATGCATAGATTAATCTGGAGGTTCTTAATCATTCCCAGGGCAGACTCTTTTTTTGTGACCAACTTACCTTTGTCATTGTTCAGATCATATATTAAAGAACTGTACGGCTAACTACAGATACATTCACTATTATCAAACACTAAGGATACAAATTTTATTTTATGCTTATTTTATCATGTTTTTAATTACTCAGAATGAATTGCTATCATTGCATTATTCTGTGCAGCATTTTGCTCAATCTACCACCTCATATTTTCCATGATATCAGTGAAGGACAGAGGTCATTCAGACCCTCAGAGAGGCACACTGAGATAAACATGACTGATCTTCCTCGACACCAATCCCCAGCTCTCTTCATCATACCCTTAGGTCATGTTTTCATTCCTAGTCACCAACCTCATCAGGCTAGTGAAACCCTTGTCCTACACGACCAGCAATGACACTCCTGAAGCTATATATACTGTTAGAGTCAAACAGTCTGCCTGGCTTGACAGGGCTTTATTGCAATCTTTAAAGGCTGGGAGCTCTATAGGCTGTGCAGCTGATCTAATAGTAGAGATATGAGATGATAACCTAAGATGAAGACAAATAGTAGGTTTCACTGGACATTCAGGATACCCATTAGTTCACGTCATACATTCTTTATAAAGTCATTTATCACATAGTGGATCCACCATTGCAGCTTCGGAGAGCACCTCCTCATTACTTCTCAGAAGAGCCAAGTAACGTGCACTGAGGACACACAAAGGCCTGTTTGTTCTAGTGCAGGTTTGATATAAGATCACTCAATGGGCCCCTTTGGAGCTTTTCTGATTGAAATGCTGTGGACATTTGGCTTGGCTAGCTGTCAAAATAATGAAGGGACTGATATGTGTAAGAATGAGTACCAAGAGACCTTAATCAGATGAATACCCCAAGTGACCTGTCATAAAGCCTTACACCACTGCAAGTGCTCAGATCTTTGACATGAATCACATCTTAAATGGGAACATGAATTACAGTGGCCTTGGATTTATAGCAGTTAGAAATAACTATGGTTTACAGTATGTTGCAGTTTTATTGTTACCCATTGTCCACATACAAAACGACATTACTGCATCCATCATAATACTTAATCAGAACTTAAATGTACTAACAGATGGATCACCTGCACCAAACATGTGCATTGCGATGCGTGAGAAGGACACTTTTTCTGCCAGAATAAAATTCTCACAGTTACACTTTTGATCGACAGGTCTACAGAACATGCATTACCAGTATTAACTGATATTTTATTATTAAATACAAATACTTTTAACTATTTGTTAAAACATTGTGACATTGTGACTGTAAACAGTATCCTCAACAGGCAATCAACACTCCAGATCCAGATGTAGAGAAGGGAGTTTAAGAGCAGAAGTAATTTGTCTTTGTGTGTGGGCTTGCATAACTACCTCATCATTCATCTGGTTGCATGCGTAACTTTGAACTGGACTAGACGCTGATTTAACTCTGTTATAAAAACTGTTGACATGTTTAGATAATTTTATTGTGCAAGTTACTAGCACCGCTGCCTCACAGCAAGAAGGTCGTGGGTTAAATCCCAGGGTGGACCTTTCTGTGTGGAGTCTGCATGTTCTCCCCGTGTCTGTGTGGGTTTACTCCAGATTCCTCCCACAGTCCAAAGACGTGTGTTAGGTTAATTACTCCAGTAACAATGTTAGAAGCCAAATAAACAAACTTGTGTTTGTGTGTATGACCTCCCGGAACTGACATGTACCAATATGTAAATGGTGTTTACAAGTGGTTTTAATTACAGCGGCACCATAGTATTCGTCAGTAATTAATTCCAGAAGGCTCATCATGTACTGAAAACAACAAATACTATTTTTATTTTTCCCATAAGTCCCAAAAAATACACATTGTATAAGTCATTATATGTATTAATGTGGTCCATGATTTATAATTTGGATACAATCCGTAAAATCCATAATAAGTGTGTATCATGAATCTATCATGAACTGAGGAGTTTGATACTGTGTCATAGCAGAGCATATCTTATTGTTTAAAACACCCATAGTTGGCCACATCCATTATTACAAAGTTTATTTTATAACAGACTTTCTTGAATAATGTTTTGAAAGCTATAAGCAAAAGCAAAATGTTTACTCTTTTTACAGACCTCACTGCGCTGCTCAGATGACTACAGCCTGGAAGCCCCGCATATGCAGCAGAGTATCGCAATGCACAGTAGTTCTTTGTTCTTCTGTTTTGCTTTTGGCTGTTATCACTAACCTTTTTAGGAGCCATGGGGATGGACTTATGCAAATGCACTGAGTGCCCTACAAAGTCACAAGGCAATTTCTTTCTTCTACCCTATGTATATACATGACAGAAGCATAAATAGATAAATTACATGGACATACAGGTTCAACTGATATTGCTTGTTTTGTTAATTTTGTAATTAAAAATATCTGCAGAGAATGAAATACATGAAGTAAAAGCCAAAATCTTGTTTCAATCTTTCTGCAGATGTACTATTGCAGTAGGTTTTACACAAATTTAATGAGCCGATGCCAATTCCTGTGCATGCAGTAATTACAGGAAAATGGGCAAAATATTAAATGCAAACTTTTTTTAGATAGTCAATATTTCACTTAAAGTGTTATGTTAATGTTATGATTTTAAATAAAATACATTGTACTAAATTAAATAAAAATGCAAAATAGAAACTTTCTCTCTACTGGTTCTTTAGTTCCCACCCTCACTTGTATATTGTTGTTTGTTACAGATGTTTCAGACTCTGTAAGACCTTCAGTCAAATTCAGTCTTGTTTGTCTCTTTAATAGCATTAGTTCTGTCAGTATTACCATTGGCTGGTCTTGGCGTTGGTATTGTTTGTAATTTTAATCTTAAATATTAATCTTACAAACAATACCAACACCAAGACCAGCCAATGGTAATACTGACAGAACTAATGCTATCAAATAGACAAACAAGACTCAGATACATGGAAACCCAAAATACACAAAAACTAGAGAACACAGACAATACTGAAGCACGAAGAGAACCTGGAACTTGGAAAACATCAGGAAACTGGCCAGACAAAGAAGGGCACAGAAAAGAGTGCTTATTTATACTAGGCAAGCCACGAAGTCTCAGAGGAGAGTCATGTTGTTAAGAGAAATACAAGGGAACTAGTGCTGTAGGAAGTGCGAGAGAACTAGCGCTGTGGGAAGCGTGTGGGAACTAGCACTGGGGGCACACGACCAAGCAGAACTAGAAGAAAAAACATTCCAACACAACGAGATAGTAGTGCACTAGAAGCAACAAATGCTATGAAAAGTGCAAGGGAACTAGCGCTTTGGAAAGCGTGAGGTAACTAGTGCTGTGGAAAGCATAAGGGAACTAGCAGTATGAAAAGCACGAAGAAACTATCTCTGTGGATAGTGCAAGGGAACTAGCACAATGGAAAGTGTGAGGGAACTAGCATTTATGGAAAGGGCGAGGAAACTAGTGCTGTGGAAAGTGTGAGGGGACTACCCACCAGGATGGCCGAAACGGGAGCTATAACCGGCACGAGAGATTGCCAGCTAAAACATGCCATCAGACATGAGTATGCAGCACTGGCAAACCAGGTGCCATAGGGAGTATAAGAGACGCACCAGGCCCAACGTCACACAGAAGTAATAAGAAAATAACGGCAAAAAATAAAGAAAACGACCTAAGCAAAAGGAGGGCTAGCGCACATACAAAAAAACATCAAGAGGAAAAAATGCTCTGTCTGTGGATCTGCAGGCTCAGAGGCCGGTTTATTCTGTTAAGGGAAATCCTAGGAATCCCACGAGACTAACACCAGTCTCAGTGAATCCCCAGAATCCAAGTAAGAAACAACCAAATGAGAAGCCAAACGTAATTTCTTACTTAATCAGAGCAAAGGCACATTGGCAAGGCAGAGACAGTAACAAAATAATCAGAGGTAAGCAGGTAAGTCCAGAGACCTCCATAGACAGTACAGGAAGAGATGTCCAGAGGTGATGACAGCCAATTGGAGAGGACCCTGCCTGTAGGCAGCAGGACCAGGAAGGATCCGGAGACCAGATCGTTAGATGGTTCCTGGCGGTAGATAGATGCACAGAGGGGATAGTGCCAGGCTCTGGGGAACAGGAACGGCCTGGGAGCCGGAGGTCAGAAACCACTGGCATCACAGGGAAGGGTCTGCATCCGAGAATAATCCTACAAGCAATGGTGGTTCCCAGGGTCGCAGCTGTGAAGTGAGGCAGGGAGTCCAAAACGGCATGAACACCGAGAATACAAAAAAGCAGCATGAGAGCCGAGAGTCCAGAAAACAATCGCTGCTAAACTGAAAACAAAACCACCACGTGCAGCGCTGACGAAAACAAAACGCTTAGGGACCAGGGCAAAATAACCATCCAAAGAAAAAATGAACGGTGCGGCGGCACAATCCCTAACACATGTAAGATGATGTGACAATATAGCACACATCATAACATATTGATGTTAGTGCTAAAGCTGAAGCAAATTCTCAATTTAAAGTCAAATTTTGTTCATATATTTTTGTTATTGTCTATTTAACATAACCCTAACAGCACAAGCAGGTTAACTAGAAACTAGTCAACTAATTTTAAAGTAGTTGTTTGCAAGCAGGATGGATCCCGTTTTGATTCCTTTCTCTTCACATTTACTGAGATTTTCCTTTCCACTGTCAGCATAGGCTTGCCCATTTGAAACTATTGGCTTAAGAACTTGCAAAGCTGCTCTAAGACAATGCTATGTTGTAAAAAAAACACTTAAGAATACAATCTGACTTTGACTTTAGTTTATGTTGGGTCTTTAAAATTCACAATGGGCTTCTAAATGAATACGTTGTTTATTGTAGAAGTTGAATTTTGACCATGGATGACCAAATTTTCAAATATATCCATGTTAGTGCAGACAAAGGCATAAAACTATACACTATTAAACATAGAAAATGTCTGTATCTTTGTTTTTTTGCTAAACTGTTTGCTTTGTTAACTTACAAAAAGCATTCACATTTATTCATTCAGTATGCTGTTTTAATTAGTCATTACTTAGTCATTATTATTAGCCAGCCATTTCTACTTAAAAGTCTTAAAAACTTTGAAATTATGTAATCAGTCTTTTTTAGAATTATTGCTTATTATAAACATTTGTAGAACCAACCCGAGCACATTAGTGGAAAAGTTTGTTTGCTTATTTGGTTTATTTAGCGTCGCTTTTGGCATCAGTGGCATGGGTTATATCCGAACTAGTTATATACACACACAAGTCAATGCCAATTTTTAGAGTAATCAGTTAATTTAACACACGTCTTTGGACTGTGGGAGGAAACCAGAGTACTGGGATTGAATCCACTACCTTTTTGCTGTGAGGCGGCGGTGCTACCCCATGCCACCGTGCCGCCCTAGTGAAAGAGTACATAAAAAGTAAATATTCTAGTATCTAAAGCCATTGTTTCAACTACAGAAACAAAATACATTTTCAACCATCATTTTTACCTTGTTACTCACAAATCAAAATGAGTAAAAAATCTAGGAAAGCATTATTTATGTTGAAACAGCAGTTCTTTATGACAGTAGTACACGGCAATTAGGGTATATTTAATTATGGGATATTTAACTTTGAAATATGCCCTAATTTTTGTAAGCAGTATACTAGCTCTGTGGCATAACGAGATCACATTATGAAATATTGTCTTGGCAAAATCACATGAATAAATAATTTTTAAATGGCACATGGAAAAACTACAGGGTGCCTTAAACTGAGAGTAACACTGCACCTTCTGCACATAGCAACTGCATGTAATAACTGCTCTAATTAATAGCTTTCAGAAACTGCCATTTGTCTGCATCTTGTTCTGCTTGACAATTCCAGATGGTCATCGTGAGTCTAACAACTAACCCAGCATGTAAATACCAATTATTTTAACAATACATAGTAAACAATCCCTTATTTGGTAATAGGCAATTCTATAGAAAAGTCAATATTACCAGATGAAAGACATGTTATGAGAACAGGAAACAAAATATTAATACCTTTTTGTACGGTATGTGTTAGGACCCAAAGATGCGTAAGTGACGGAATCCCACGACGTATAATAATAATGGGGAAATAATATAGAAAAACTTAAATAGGGCAGAGCGAAATGTTCCCGAACACAGGAAAAACAAAAGGTAAAAAGGGCACGCCGCTATGTTGCGTTCCGAATGGGAGCAATGCGCAAACTGGTCACAAAAGGCGCCGAAGCGGCAAAACGGGGCAGACGTGCAGAGAGCACGATAACGCGCTGATTTGGGACGTCTCCCAAATCGCGAGGCACGGAAGTAGTCCGAAAAGCCAAAAGGCGAACATGAGCATGGGTGCGCGTGTAGCACAAGCGCGAATAAATCGCAGAAGGCGCCAAAGCGCGAGTGAGTCGAGCCGGGGCCGTCTCAATCAGGACATGCAGCCGACTGGAGTAAGACTAGATAGATGCCGAGGATGGGAAAAGCGTGATCTTAGGCGTGCGAGAAGCGCACGAGTACGGAATGGGAAACCCTCAATGTGTCCCTAAAATCTTAAGTACGTCGGGGGTTTCCCCCGTACGTGTCGGCACTATAAGCCCCCAGACGTTACCAACTGACCATACAGGTGATTGCTATGGTGTCAACGTGACGACCTAGCAACAAATAACCCTAGGACCCGCACTTAAGTAACAGGAAAAGCAGGTGTTCGTCATCAGGATCAGGTCGCAAATTAAGCACCGGTTATAAACCAATTCACCGATTGCTCAGTAATGGCAATCGGCGAGGACAGCCGAACGCTCCGGAACAAGAGGTAGGAACCCTGACACTTTTACACACTAATAAACATTTTGAGATTGTCATGGTTGTAGGTGCTGGATGGGCTGGAGTGACTATTTAACAAACTGCTCTACTGGATTGATCATGCACAGCCATAATTAGGGTTTACAAAGAATGGTCAGAAAAAGAGAAAGGTGAGTGGCAGTTCTCTGGGTACAAAAAGGCGCGTTGAGGTCAGAGAAGAATGGCCACATTATTTTGAGCTGATAAAAGGCCAACAGTAACTCAAATAATCACTAATTGCAACCAGGATTTACTACAGTAGCAGAATACCACAGTGGGCATTATTCCTGTCAGGTAACAGGCAACAAAGGGCACAATTTACCAAGGCTCACCAAAATGGGACAATGGATGAAAAAAAAACATTGCCTGGTCTGATAAGTCTTGATTTCTGCATTCGGATGGTAGGGTTAAAACTTGCTATAAACAAAATGAAAGCATGGAACCATCCATCCTTGTATCAACTACTCAGGCTGCTGCTGGTGGTGTAATGGTGTTGGGGAAATTATCTTGGCACACTTTGGGCCCTTAATATCAACTGAACATGCCACTGTCTACCTGAGTATTGCTGCTGACCATGTAACCTTCTGGCTACTTCCAATAGGTTAATGCATAATAATAGATTTTTGTTCATGTTAATATCAAATAAATAATTGTATGGGAAACACAGCAGTATCTTGGTTATTTATTCAATACTGGCACAGAATATCATACAACATTGCTAAGTATAGTATTTAATATGGTGTTCGAACAATGTCTAGATCGCATAACCCAGTTTTTCAGAATATATCATTAACATTAAACAACACATATATACAGTTATTACAGCACTCCTAAGTGCAATATTATACAGCATACTTAGTCATGCTGTATGGGATAATGTAGTGTAACAGCATTGACTAAATAGCCAAGATACTGCAGTGTTTGCCATACACTGATTTATTTAATATCAACATTCATTACCACATGTTGATTTTTTTCTAATTGTTTTTTTCTCTCACTGTAGAGGTACGCGTACTGCACTGACTCACTCAGACCCTCCTTACATAGTGCACACTCCTGCTCTCTCACACAGACACAGTTACAGAATGAGAAATTTGCTTTTATTTATCATATTTTCTGTTGTATTTATGGCATGAGCAGACATTTCAGAAAACAGCAGATGATACAAAGTGACGAAGTTGTGCAGATATTATGACGTGTGCACAAGGCAGTGCATTTAACCCTGGCATGCCTCTTTGCAAAAAAGCAGCTCTTGTTTACACCCTGCCCCCGCAATGCATTAGCTTTCCACTACAATTAGAATGTAATTCTCAAAGAGAAGCTAATCTGCAAGATGCTCGTCATTATAATCTTCACACTTATAAGGTGCACAGTGCCCTCCAAATGTTGCTCTTCATGCAATTTTATGTTTAATAAAACCTTCTGCAGTAGAAACTGCACTATTACATATGTCATTGCTACTGCTGTACTACAACAGCTGATGTATTTGGCGAAGTAATGTATGGGTTAAGTAGGTTACTTACCTTAATAATAATATATTGTAATAGACTTTTAATAACCTTAATTGCACCATGTTTATGGTTTATGTGAACGGACAGTCTATGTCCTAGTCTAGAGATGCATATCTGAACACACACACACACACACACACACACACACACACACACACACACACACACACAGACACACACAGTATTTGGTGAGGTTCAACCATAATGTATGGGTAATTTGGACATGTACCTTTAAAATATGGGTGATTGTTATCCACTAAAGGTCACATAATAAGACATGCACATTTTTTATTGATTCTGAGCCTGTGCAGGCAATTAGACATATTCCAAATCAATATGAGTTCGAATGCCACATCCATAATATCAGCTCTGCCCTAATGTATATGTGTATTTCCTAAAATTCATGTTAAATCATGTTCAGTGATGTCATATAATTTGGCCACAATTGGGTCTTACTTACCCAATGTTAACTTTTCACTAATTAACTGTAATGATTAACAATATATGTGGGAAGTAATAAAAAATAAAGATCTGAGTATTACAGAGCAGCATCCTTGCATCCTAATTCCTTCAATATTTATCCTTGCATGTCCAAACACAATGACATTGTCTTTTTCCAGTCCATCATCTCAAAATGCAGAAGGATTGTCATATGGCATTTCTAATCACTACTGCATATAGCTCCTGTCTTATTCCTGTTTCCTGCTGCCCATCACACTGCAACATAAATTGATTTTTAAGAACCATGCTGGTTTTCTATTTCGTGAGACACTACCACAAATGCACATGCCTACAGTTTTAAAAGTAATAATTTTTGCAACGATGCAATGAATAATAGATTCAATCAACGTGGCATGGAAGGCTGTGCTCAGCAATTAAAGCAGCTCCTGTGAGATGTGACCATTTAAGCAGTCCTTTAAAAGCACCTGTCAGAGCAAAGCTCATTCACAATGTCAATACCAGGTGAGGAAAATACAAAAACTAGCTGTAATACATTACACAAGAATATTGTTGTTTGATCAAATGAATGTAATGGAAAAAAAATAGTAAAGACTGAATTGTAAGGATTGGCTAGAGACTTTTTAAAACATATAAATGGCCAATTCGATTTTGCCTGGTTTTTTTTCTGTATAAGAATATTAAATGACAGCAAACAGACAATTTTTGTTCAACTTTTCTTTTAATTAAAACTTCTACTATTACAAAGTAAGATAGCAGCAGATGCTTACTTGTGTCTGGCTCTGTGCTGTCAGCGGAAATACAATATATTCATAGAAGCAATAATGTTTTAAATGCCTTATTATTGTCCTAAGCATTTTCTGAGTTCTCCCTCCGCTGTTTACATGAAGAAATACATGCTGAAGACATGACTGTAACCTAAATACCACTGCTCACCCCTTACTAATACTGCACGTGCTA
This sequence comes from Parotocinclus maculicauda, assembly GCA_034780255.1. Taxonomy (NCBI): domain Eukaryota; kingdom Metazoa; phylum Chordata; class Actinopteri; order Siluriformes; family Loricariidae; genus Parotocinclus; species Parotocinclus maculicauda. Next base: position 10,485 of record JAUZSU010070462.1, on the reverse strand, counting down.
TAAACAAAGAGAAGCACTGTCAAGTGCACCCAATAGTAGCATTGGAGCTCAACTGCTCTGGTCTGTCTCGTTGTCATGTCCAGTGTGAGCTCAGAACGCACTCACATGACCAAAGAGGAAATGTACCCGAGCTCACACGAACGCCAGCTTCTGAGCACACACAAATGCTGTCTCTGATGTACTGATTAAAGATCAGGTCCATCTGGGTCTGGCCTATGAGAGTCTAAGGAGCCCCACCTCCATTCGGATGTTTGCCTGTTCCAATATATACTTGCAATTGCTTTTCACACCAGTCTTGTATGTGTTTTTACACCAAATGTAACAAACAAACAGTTTACAGCTGGAATTGTGCTTAAAACAGAATTGAATTAGGAAAGTTTGTGAAAACAGTGTATTTTTTATTTACTGCTGTGTATGTCCTGCTGTCGTGTGGTGCACAAGTGCAGCTATATATGACCCACACAAAATCGTTATATGAGATGGTTTTGCTGATAGTCGGTCACGGTTAATAACACTAAAAACCGGATCACTGACCAATTCATTGGTTCATCTCTACTACAAGCTCACACTTAACACTTAGTGATGTGCGGATGAAACCAACAGCCCTCTAACTAGGCTATAACAAAGAGATATTATCCAACATAGATTCATACATTTGCCAACATAATCTGCCCAGTTGAAGCACAGCCACTTCATTTGTAACCCCAGACTCTACCTGTGTGAGTCTGTGTAACACTTCTCACCCAAAAAGAGGGACAGGTGCTTCAGTAAAACCGTGATGCATGGAGTTTGCTGGAAGCACACATGCAGCAACATAGACACCTTTAATTAAACCAACCACACCACGCCAGTTCACATGGCTACTAAAGTTGCCTTAACACATAAAGGAAACACAGTACAAATAATCATATCAGCATTACTGAAAATGTTGAGAGGGTCAGATAAACATATGAGAGATTTAGTGTTCCACAGCTACCAATACTCTTCTCAAGTGTGAAAGACATTCACATGAACATAAAGACCAACTAGCTATCTCATATAGGCACAGCATAACTGTCTGTTACACGTTTTCTCCATGTCTTTGGGGGTTTTCTCTGTGTACTACATTGTCCTTCCACATTCCAAAGACATACATTAGTACTTGCATTTACATTTTGTCAGTTAGCAGATGCCCTTTTCCAGAGCAACTGATATAACCTTGACCTTGGAACCTTTCAGTTCGTGATCCAGAGTCAACATAACTGCTGTGCCACCACCATCTCTATACTGCTCCACTGTGAGTGGATGATGTTAATTAATTAACATGTTAAATAAATACTTTTATGTATAGGTACATTTATATGAATTGCTCGACCACTAAAACTTAATTAAATACCCAATAATTAAATGTCAATCAAGCATGCATATATCAATAAATAAGTAAATATTATTTTTGGGGCTGTCAAAGTTATAGTGATGATTCAAGATAATATTGTTTGTTAACAATTTTTTTAATGCCATTAATCGCATTTTCGCTTTGTCCCTGAAGGGCATGTTACAGCCAGTATTTGTAATGGTCACCTATTTACTATTCCCTACAGTCTACATATCAGATATAGCACTATTAGCCTATAAAGAATATCAGTGTGATAAACAAATTTAAACATGTTTATAAGCTTTGCAGTGTGGCAGTAAACTCTGTCACATAAACAAAACCCTGCACATCTATTGCTGTTTCCTATAAAAGTACCTTGTAATAAAATATTTTAATCATGTGACAGCCATAATAAAAATATTAAATGTCAATGTCAGGACATTGGAACAAAACTGACATGCGTATTTTATGAGAGTAGTTCAGTAGAATTTTTCAGATACATGTTACCACAGGTACACATGGCTCTGAAACTGACTATATTATGGTAATAACTACTTAGTTGCTGTTACTGGTTATTGTCCGATCACAGTATTATAAACATAAACACTTAAGATGAAAATGTCTGCCATTTCCTATCAATAATCTAATTAATAAAGGTTATGACAGATTAAGATATATATCAGGGGACTGTACAACCCCAAAGCAAAAACAATTTCATGGGAAATGTCAATTAAAAATTGTTTACATTGATTTTTATTTTATTACAGGCAGCTTGATTGTTTTATTGGTTATTTAACATTGCTATCATTTGCCACTTCGGAATCATTTGCCACTTCACCAATACACTCAAGGTTACATTAAGAATAGTCATATCTATACACTCAGGTTGGGCCAATTGAGCATAATGACTTAATCTAATACATGGACACATCTGATCTGACACACTTTGGACTGTTGGAAAAGACTAAAGCACCTAGAGTAAACCCACCAGGACATGGAAATACATGCAGACTCCACACAGGAAGAACCCAGGCCACTGAAATTGAACTCAGGACCTTCTTGCTGTGAGTGCTACCCACTGAGCTAGCATGCAGCCCCATTACAGTCAGTATGAATGCATATGAAGATGTGAAGTATGTAGATATGAATTATGAAGATATTCATGTTTTGTGTGGGCAACATTTCATTTGTTAGTATACAACCATTCTTGCAGTTTAGGACTGCATCGCATCGAAAGAAAATAGGTACTCGCCAGCGTAGAGTTAGTGAAGAAGTTTAAGAGAGACAAAACATTACACACTAAATAATGATGGGAATTTAAACAGGTATTTTTTGAATTGCTGAGTCTTTGAGGAGTAAATATGCAGAGGAAAAATAGGATCTCGAATTTGTCAACAAATGCATGGAAAAATAATTGCAATGTTTACAAACAATGTTCTACAAATAATTTTGGAAGGTATTTGTACATTTCTCTTTCTACAGCAAACACAGGGGCAGGGATTACTTTGGCAAACCTTTGTCAAGCACTACAATATGGAGTTCCACTTAAAACATTTGTGTGCAAAAAAGAAACCTTATAGTAACCATGTCCATAAGTGGAGTCAACGTCTCTGTGCTTGGAGGCATTTAGGATGGGCCATCAAACAGTGGAAACATATATTGTGATCAGTATTCTGGCCCTTTTTTGAAAGAAATGGTTTTGGATCATGCAAACTATTATCAATAGTTCCAAAAGCCATGCTCTGTCATGGTATGTGTCAAAGGTCATATTCACGTCTGTAATGGCAGCAAAGTGAATTGAGATTTTATAGCAAGCAGCTACATTTAAGAGACTATCAGTAGAAAAACGCATGCATTTTTCAACAAGACAACGCAAAACACATAGCAAAGTCATGGCTTTGGAAGAAGACTGGCCTACCTGCAGTCCTCACCTGTTCCCAATATAGAATATGTGAAGAATTTTGAAATGACAACCACATACATGTTTCTAAGATGTTTTTGCAGGAAGAATAGGACAAAATAACTCCTTAAACACTTGGTGTTGAGGGCAATCACTTGCATCCTCACTATCAAAATGTCTTTTTATTGTTGTGAAAGGCAAAGGCAACAAGTCGTAAATGTTTTACCATCACCACCTATTTGGAATGTAAAATTTGGAACCTATTTGGAGGTCTGAAATGCAAGAATGGATTTTTCTTATCAAATGAAATAAAGCTGACCACACAAAACATGAAATATCTTGGGGTTTATACTGACATATTGTTTTTTATTGTATTTTTCATACTGTTAAAGCGTTTTATCTCATTTAGGGTTACACATATCAACCTCAACTAGCATCTGCCTCTCTACTTCAACTACAGGTATGTCTGCTTAACATCCACTATGAAATCGTACGGTTTGCGACTTGGGTGTTGTGACAATGTCGAGAGTAATTTTGTTTTAATTTTGGAGGAAATGTATTGTGAATATAAATGCACTAATACAGATTTGTACTTCATTGGACATATTCTCTATGACTTATATGCAATCAGATGTTTCCTGAATGGCCATTATATGTAGCGTTCCATTATTACTAGGAATCGAGTTCAGGAAAAGACTGATAAGCATACCAAGCATATTACTGCACTGTTTGGCTGACATTTTCAGAGCATGAATTGGCATTTAACTCAGTCATGGGCACATACAATGAATTTATAATAAGGCTGAGAATCCATTTTTAAAATGCGCTTTTCCTTTTGTGCTGAGTTTTTCAGGGTTGTTCTATGAAACTAGATGTCTGGCTTCAAAGCAAAAATAATATCTGCTCACTTATTTATAAACGCTGTAACTGATGGACTAATGAAATAATTTGATTGATCGGACAGTGAATTTTGTTACTTTCACATGTCTGTTGGATAGTCTTACAATGCTATTGTGTTGCACTGCACCTCTAATGCTAGTTTAGTATGTTTTCATTTTTGATTAAAACATAACTAGTATTTTTGTCTAAACTAGAGAGTTAATAATTAAACAGTAATATTGCAGTGTAGCTATAATCATTTCAAACATCTGAACTGCCTCAAAATTACAAGGACAACAACCTTAAGCAAAAGAGTCACTAGGAGACCCTCAGAAGAATACAAGGGTAGTAGCTATTAAATTACCCTGTTTTAAATGTATTTTTTTAATCAATATCTGCCACTATATTACAGCCATAGTGACTAATACCAGTACTGTAGATAGATAAAAATAATTATTTTATATTGGCCTCTCAAACCATGTTTTTAGCTCTGATAAACAAGGAAAGGTCAATAACAAATCACAAACTGATTTGAAATCAAATCAAAATACAAAACATCTAGTGGTATTTATGATGAACAGCACATGAAGGCAGCGCAACCCTACCGTTTAATCAGGTACTCATAACCCCCTATTCATTGTAGCTCTCTGAATCTCTCTCTTCGGGTCTCATACCAATCATCAGACCATAGAAGTGAAGTAAATGAGACTGACATCTTATTAGGGGTCGGATGATGCTAAGAAATCCATTTTGATGGTCTTAATAGTACTCTTTCCCCACACCCTTTCATCCGATTCAGTATAATGAAATGTGCAGAGAGAGCTACACAAAACCATAATAATGAGACACAAACCAGCCACGGCAAACACACCCTGATGACGACTCATGAAGGTAATTAGCCCGGCTTTTCTTGCTTACATAAATATACTTGTGGTGACTCTAAACTTTAAAGTACACACTTTCTCACCAAGCCCCTCATTCACACCTACCACAATCAGCCTTGGCCTCAATCATGGATGTTTCTGCAGGGTTGACAGTCAATCATACTGCATTTCAAGTAGACACCCCGCAGAGCTTATAAGGGCATCATTGACATGCAAGTAAAAACACCTTTCCCAAAGGCTTTTTATTGGTCACCTGACAGTTCAAGCGGTGTCTAGATATGTAGAACATCTAAACAATTTGTATCACCTATTTTCACTAAAGCATCTGCCTTTATACTTGTACAAAACAAGACCTTAAATAATACTGTATTTTGATATTATGGCAAATGCTATAGTATCAGTGTGGCAGTGCGGCTCATAAACTGTTCAAGCACCCCAAGCTGACTAGCACTGACAAGAATAACGCCAGTTGCCTGAGTTAACCTCAGACTTCAAAAAACGAAGCATTCGCACTGCAGGCTGAGTTGGGGTGAGGATTTTCTCATCATCTGTGCTGTCAAGAGCTGCAAACATCAGCGCTATTCAGAATCACACCACATGCTGAACACCTCTCACCTTGCAAACGCAATCTCTTTTGATGCTAAACAAATCTGCATGTGAGCTCGCTGTAATTAAGAATTTTATTTCAAATTGTGATTAATTATTAAAATGTCTTTCCTAATAACTTCATGCCACTGTTATAATACAAGTGAATTACATTTCTATTTATCACGCATAGGCATGTCTCAATCACATTTTGTCCAGTATCAAACCTCTGAATATCATCAATACTAATACCATTCATAAATCTGTATCAGATAAAAATAAATAAAAAACAATGAGCTACTGTTTATACTTGTTATCAGATATCTGTGCATTCCAATTTAGTAAGCATTACTTTGGTAATAATACTCATTCAGAGAGATTTATCCAACTGAGAATTAACATTGTATGTACATAAACATTTCATGTGCAGGTATACATACATTAAAATATAAATCCAATCAGCTTTAAATTGTGATTTAGTAGTTACGTAATACCTACGGACCTACCTGCACATTAAGTAACTCACGCTACATTGCAGTAGTGAAAACTTCAAGGGCTCTTTCGGTGTCTGGATGGTGATATGTTCTAATGAAATTAATATGCTTTAAAATAAATGAATTAATAAATTAAATTATGTCTAAGTTCTACTGCTGAAGGCACAGGCTGTCTAACATCTGTGAAAGCTTAATGAAAAATACATCTGACAAGCAAATTAGCAACCCAATACAAAAAACAAGACTAGATGTAGCAGTTCAGTCGGGCATAGTGGATATACTGGCACTAAACTTATAAATATGTATAATACAGTAAATAGCACATTACCCCAAGTGCACCACTGACTATCACAAAAAAGGTACAAAAGTTACGCTAGCACAAGCACAGAGGTAATCAGTAAATATGGTGACCTCAACAATAACTGTGACTCATTGTAAGGTGGGTTGAAAACATCACTGTTGAACATTTGAATAATGAAAAATGTACCATTTTGGGCTCACCAGGTCTCCAAATCTACAATGACACATCATATGCAAGCAAATAAACAATGCGTAAGCTGTGCTGTAAGTCTTTTATTTAATCTATTTACAAACGTAAATACCTGCTACTTACAAACATTACCCATTAGCATGGTGTGTTTCGAATAGAAATAAGTGCTATACAAAGAGGAACCAAATCTCCACCCTTAAAGAATGCTGTTTTGGGGCTCCTATATAAACATTGTTTATACGCAGTACATTGTATTACTAGCATCATAAAGTACCAAGAATTTTAAATAAAATTTTGCTTGTTAATCAAAAACAAGAAAAAATCTAAACAATTTGTTTATGGACTCCCAGGAAAAAATGTACTTTGAGATTTCATAGTAAAACTGTAAATTACTTTCACAGTGTGACCATAAAGTTTACAGTTCTCCTATGAATTTTTGATGGTAATTTGGCTACTTCATGGTTCCACTCTTAAATTCAATAGTATAATTGTAAACTTGGTTGACTATGAACTGACCATACATTATTTCACAGTTTTACTATGGATTTTGATGGTAATTTGTCCACTTTATGGTTCTATGGGCTCTACATAGTTCTACTAAATCTGGATCTGGATCTTCCAACTTAACAGTAATCCAAATCCACATAAAAAATGGTTGAATACATAGCCAATCAAGTCCCTGAAACACGATTGAAATTTGTGGTTGAGCTAAAGAGAAAAGTCTACTAGAACGGACCATTTAGAGAGTATGTATAGAAAAGTACTTTTTTTTGCCCTTGCTCTTTATTCACCAAACTCTGGCAAAGAGATGTTGGACCAGAACTGCATTTTGAATTTGGCAAAAAACGTGGGATGTGGTTTTATTAGGATTAATGATTTGACATTTAATAACAATAGCCAACGTTACAAATGGTTTATTCAGTCGAGTAGTACTTGTTACTCTACCTTAAGGACCACTGATGATATTTGCATTGTTTGGATGTACAGTCTTACTTTCACATAAGCGTCTAGTTTAAGGGTTCTGATATTGCTCCTTTCACAATTCCTTATTGTAACTTTGCTGCATGTGCTTTTGTCCAGCACTGAGAACGGTGTGGGCTTATCCGTCCTCGTTTCGTGCCAGTCTATCCAGAAGTCACCCCAGTTTAAGGTGCATGTCGAACACGCGTCGAGTGTAATTATTAAAGAGAAGATGGAAGCTCATTTGTTGCACCCTGCATCGGGCGCTGCTTACAGGTGAGATGCACATATGTACACAACGAATGTATTTAGATTTGGCTGAAATACAGCAGGGACTTACATGCGTATGTCATGGCAAAACTGCTTCCGACATCCACAATGTCCACCTGTGGGACCAGTTTAGGGAGATCATGCTGCTGGGAGAGCGCGAAGCGAAACACCTCATATTCATGCGAGTCGGTCGGAAACAAGCCACCTGGCGAGACAAATCACAGAGAATATGCGAAAAAGAAAGTATAGAAACCAGAACATAGATAAAACAGAAACTTGATTCGGCTTGCACACAGATTGAATTAAACTACCCACCTATGTTGATGTTACTTGGGAAACTCGAGCACGAACACCAGCCGAGCAAGCTGGTGAGCAGTAAGGCCAGGCTTGGCTCCATCCTTTCTTTTGCATTTGCGACGGGATGAACCAAATTCCAAACATATATTCCTCACAGCATCGCCTATTGTCCTTCCAGAGCAGTCATAGTCACGCAACGTAGGATAACACGCTCCGCTTTGCGCACAGCCGCCCCGCTATTAAAGCGCCTCACTTACTACTAATGCGCCAGAGTGGCAACGCAACTGAGACTTGAGCGCGTCAGCTGCGCACTGAACACACGCTTCTCTTTTTCCTCCCGATACCATCACTGCACGCCGCACATCTCCCTCCTCTTTCACTCATAACACAAGAAGCTGCTACCTATATATACCAACTACTAGCTGAAAGTACAGCTTCGGAGGCAATTTCATTTCTGTAACATCACAATAAAGCACAAAAGATAAACGTTATTAAAACTGAAGAGCGCTATCATTCAGATGATTCTTTGTCAATTATAGACGTTGAAGGCTTAGATTATGGAATGAGCTAGAAAGCTTTTTTTTTTTAAATAAACCTGAATATGAGCAACAGGCACGTTTTAGGTTATCTCCACTCGAACCGATTTTTATAGGATAATTCCGCGTGGAACTGTGCATTGTAAATTGGCTTTAAATTTGCTTGGTAAAACGTTCAAATGCATGTAGCACTGTATACAGTTAAGTTCTGACTGGTTGGTGTTTAAAGTTGCACACTGTGATTCACTTGGTCAGTTACACACTGATTGGTGTGTAAAGGTACACAATGTAATTGGTGTCTTAACACAAAGTGAGTAAAGACATTAATTAAATAAGAAAAAAGGAAAAAATATGTACTAGTAAAAGTAATATATACAGTGCATTCGGAAAGTATTCACAGCGCTTCACTTTTTCCACATTTTGTTACGTTACAGCCTTATTCCAAATTGTATTAAATTAATCTCTTTTCTCAAAATTCTACACAAAATACCCCATTATGACCATGGGAAAAAAGTTTTCTTAAGAGTTTTGAAAATTTATTAAAATTAACACACAACCTGTCAAATTTTGAGGCAAATGCTGTCACCATTGCCATGCCAGAGGACACACTCCTGTCTTTCTTTCATTTTCCATGGCCAGTTGTGTTTTCGTGATATACCGATGAGAAGGCACCCTGGTGGACCGTGGTGGTTGGCTACCAAATTGCCACGCACCACACGCTAGCAAGTGCCGGTGGACAAATAAATATATAAATATTTTACAGTCTTAAAAAATTCTGTAATAAAATTTTTATTGCTTGATAATTGATAATAACGGTGCAAGGCTTACTGTTTGGTACACTCAGGCACAAGTGAATACATGGTACATGCATCCTATAGGAACGTGTGCAGACCAGTGGAGTTCACATGCAAGCTGCCCCCTGAAACTTTAGCTGTACATGTTGCTAAGTTGCAGGCCTTTAGGACGGTCTGCAACAAACATGTGAATCTGTTGACTTTCCCCCAAGCATCCTGTCTCTGATTCGCCAGTTTATCTGCACTACCTCATTCCTATTTCAACACTGTACGGCGATTGCAGCTAATGTATTACTAATGTAAATTACTAATGTAATTTTAGCTGTCATTACACCACATGCCTGGTTCTGCTGTTTCGTAGGTATTGCACGATAGCATGACATGGCTGACATTCCTTTCTAGGAAGCACATGCAGTATGTAAATTTAGATCCTTTTCTAGGAAGCACATGCAGTATGTAAATTTAAGATCCCTTTCTAGGAAGCACATGCAGTATATAGATTTAAATTGGAACTCCCTTTCATCTCAAACCAGGTTAATTTTTTATGGTTTGGATTCAACAGGGTGTTGATATTTTTTTTTACAGATTCCAAGGTCAAAGTTAGGATCTTTGTCTTGCTGCTGTTTTACGATTTCCCATGCATTGATTTACTTCTGCCACACATTTAATTTATTTATGTTTTAATTTAGTTGAGATTAATCAGTGCAGTGAATTGATGAACTGACGCGCGGGTGCGTCAAACGCTGTGTTTCCGGGCGTTTCTATTAATATCTTTGTGATAACATAGCGCAGAAATACAGTTCAAACATTTTCTGATTCAACAGAGTCCGTTCTTTCATCCCATCCAATCCCAAGTCTGTACGTCACTCACATCCCGACTTATGAGCCTATAAAAACGAGCAACCTGCCTCTCTTGTCTGACTGGTGAATCCGTGTGTCTGTCACCAGTGGTTTGTGTAAAGTTCACCAATCTAAGCTAAGACTAATTGATAAATAAATTTCAAGCACCAAAACAGTTCGTCCACACAATAAAATATATTTT
>JAUZSU010070461.1:0-32737 GCA_034780255.1 Parotocinclus maculicauda | reverse complement strand
GTACTCCGGTTTCGTCCCACAGTCTAAAGACATGCGTGTTAGGTTAATTGGTGTCTCTAAAGTGGCCCTTAGTATGTGACTGTGTGCGTTCCCTATGATGGATAGGTGCCCCGTCTCGGGTTGTTCCTGCACTTGCACCCAGAGTTGCCGGGTGGGCACCGGCTGGCCCACGACCCCGTGTGGATTAAGCGGAAAATAATGGATGGATGGATAATAATAATAATGATAATAATAATAATGTTAGACTAATATAGCGTCTTTCACATACCCAAGTTCGCTTTAGAATGAAGTGGTCAAGAAAACAGAAAACAACTACACACAATCAGAAAGAGAAGAAAAGGAAAAATGACAATGAAACAAGTGAGTCTTTAGATAGGTTTTAAACTCAGAAAGGGAAGTAGCAGAACTGAGGGAGTGAGAATGAGAGCGAGAGAGAGAGAGAGAGAGAGAGTTCTTTCCTTTCTCAGCTTAAACTCCTCCAGATTCCTTGAGTCATTTAATGATATTATGCTCTGTAGAGAGAGAAATAACAAATGTGTCTTATAGAGTTTCTTTGAGGATCATTGCTTGTAAATGTTTCAAGAATTTATTTGACACATTTGTTGGCAAACTGGAGATCTCATGGCCATTTTTTCTCCTCTACTGCTTTCCTATTAAATCATGATTACAATCACCTCTTGATGTTTACTGTTTGTAATCACATCATCATTTAAGTTATTTTTACCACGTCACTAACCCTAAATTGTCCGTTTCATCGTTTTTTATGTGTTACAGACCTGAAATGCCGGAATGGTTATTAACAAATGAAATTAAGCTGACTAGGCAGGTTTTATGAATAAAACTATTTAATATCGATTATTTCACTACTATTTCTGGTGTTGTATAAATCCTATAGAATAGGCCCACATTTCATTTTATGTTGTTAAATTAATAATTTTGTATAATGCTTTTCTTCCATATTTCTTTTTTATACTTTATATATTTCTACTTTGCTTGTTCGCATTCAGCAGTACACACCCGTAATGTCATGAACAACGGTTATGTAAACTGTTTGTAACCCAACTGGAATACAGGTGGCAGTATAGGACAGAGGGAAGTAGTAACATTGACTTATATAGCTTTTTGTTTTTAGTGTCATAGATAAGCACGTGAATAGACTAATGGGGATTTATCACACCTGCCAATTAATACCTCAATTAGATAATGTGACAGTCTGATTGATTCTTTAAGTGTGTGTGTGTGTGTGTGTGTGTGTGTGTAAGTGTGTAGGAGGGCAATTAGTTACACATTTAACAAGACCACTCTGAGAATTTTCCTTAACCAAGAGCACCACATTTTCTCAATCTAAAACACATCAACTGCTACCTCTCAGTAGATACCCAAATATAACAATCAGAAATGACAGACAAACAAATTATTCTTTAAAGGATAACTGGAAAGCAATCACTTGGTAAATACATTATGTTACTGTAGCACACATTTCTCTACATTAGGAAACCGCTTTATAGTCAAGAGATTTGTAGAGAATAAGGCTTTGGTTATTTATTGACTGTATGTATTCTGTCATATACTGTATGTTGCATATATGAGATGACTTGCAATCTAGCATATTGATTACTATTAAATAAACACAGTTTATTCCATCCTCATAAACCCACAAGAAAAAAACATAACGAAAATAACGATTTCTTACCTGATTCCTTGCAACACATTCCACATAATAATTTCACAAACTACAGAAATAATATCTCTTTCTAACACCATACATAAATGGTCAGCTTATTTTACATCATGACAAATGCAAAGAAATTAAATAGTATATGTTTTAACTGTGTTATTATAGTCTTAGAAGTAAGTACAACCTCAGCATGACAACCTGACAGAAAAGTGGGACGTTACGCTCTTACAATAATAAATGCTATAAATAGTGCATAAAGCAACAGGCTCATTTAATCTGGACTAGGAAGCCAAAGAGACGTTTTCATAGGCAGCCACATGTCTTCACCACCATGTTCCGATGTTTTTTAAGAATTACATTGTTGTTGTCATCGTAGAACAGCACAGAGATGGGGCTCAGCTTTGTAGGTGCACAGCAGGCCTTTGGCACCTCATCTGGTTTTATAAGATGAACCTGCCAATAACAAGAAGTCACCATATAGAAGACTGTCTAATATGCTAGTGCACAATTTGATGTTAAACCAACCATTTTGGTAAAATCAATAACCAGAAAGCCTCTTAAGCCTTTTACTTATGGGGCCACTTACTACTGACAGTGATCATTTTAATAGCATTTCCTAGAAAAAACCTAAACACAGTTCAGCATGGAATGCTTACAAACTGCACCCTTTCATCAGCACAGTAAGATGCACTATGTAGCTAAAAGGTTGCTTACAACAAACATAGAAATGCATGAGCAAGTGTCTTTACTCTTCTGAGGAGGATTTTGATGTTGGAACAATAACTGGCACTATTGGCATTTCATCTTAAAGGTGTTATTGTTGTACCATTCAGGTGGGATATGTTTATAACGGGATATCATGGGCAATGTTTGAAATGGCATACTATGCATACCACTACTATAAACTCCACCCAAAGGTTGTATGCAGTACAGTACAGTACAGTACACTAAAGAACAATTTACTGTCATCACATACTGCATCCCAAGGTGCTCTCGAGTAATACAGTGGGTACGGAAAGTATTCAGACCCCTCTACATTTGTCACTCTTTTGATTTTAGCAAATGGCTGCAATGAAACAAAAAGTTCATTGTATTTCTCAGTAATGTACATTCAGCATCCCATCTTGACAGAAAAAAAGACATGTAGAAATGTTTGCAAATTTATTAAAAAAGAAAAACTGAAATATCACATGGTCATAGGTATTCAGACCCATTGCTCAGTATTTAGTATTTGCACCCTTTTGAGCTAGTACAGTGAGTCTTCTTGGGAATGATGCAACAAGTTTTTCACACCTTGATTTGAGGATTCTCTGCCATTCTTACCTGTAGATCCTCTCCAGTTCTGTCAGGTCGGATGGTGAATGTTGGTAGACAGCCATTTTGAGGTCTCTCCAGAGATGCTCAATTGGGTTAAGGTCAGGGCTCTGGCTGGGCCAGTCAAGGATGGTCACAGAGTTGTTCAGAAGCCACTCCTTTGTTATTTTAGCTGTGTGGTTAGGGTCATTGTCTTGTTGGAAGGTAATCTTTGGGTTCTTCTTTACCTCTTTACCTCTCTCACCAAGGCTCTTCTCCCACAGTTGCTTAGTTTGGCTGGATGGCCAGGTCTAGGAAGAGTTCTGGTCATCCCAAACTTCTTCCATTTAAGTATTATGGAGGCCACTGTGCTCTTAGGAACCTTAAGTGCTGCAGAATGTTTTTTGTAAACTTGGCCATATCTGTGCCTTGCCACAATTTTGAGCTCCTTGGGCAGTTTCTTCGACCTCATGATTCTCATTTGCATTGACATGCACTGTGAGATCTTATATAGACAGGTGTGTGTCTTTCCTAATCAAGTCCAATCAGTTTAATTAAACACAGATGGACTCCAATGAAGGAGTAGAACCAACTCAAGAAGTATAAGCAGAAATGGACAGCTTGTGAGTAAAATATGAGTATCACAGCAAAGGGACTGAATACATATGACTGTGATATTTCAGGGTTTTAAAAAAATAAATAAATTTGCAAACAATTCTACTTGTTAGTTTTTTTTCTGTCAAGATGGGATTCTGAGTGTACATTAATGAGAAATAAAATGAACTTTTTAAATTTTAGCAAATGGCTGCAACGAAACAAAGAGTGAATAATTTAAAGGGGTCTAAATACTTTCCATACCCACTGTAGAGGGCGGACTAGGGAAAAGTGGCACCTGTGACATCTAACTTCAATCAGGTGAGTGTAGATACTGTTTATACTCTGATCTAAAACAGCTGAATAGTTTTGTATATAAACAATTGTACTGCAGTCTGTATGTGTCTTACTGAAGTAATATTGCACAGTACATTCATGTGCCACTTTAATATCAACACCATCCAATGATTGTTTATGCAAATATCACATGCATTTAGACATGGTCGATATGACCTGCTAAAGTTCAAACTCATTTACGTGACTTTGAACAATGCATGGTTGTTTGTGCTGGTCAGAGTACTGAGTACAAACTGCTAATCTACTGGAATTTGCACACACATATATCTCTAGGGTTTAGAGAGAATGGTCCAAAAAGGTTGTTGTTCCCTGGGCAAACATGCTTTATTGATACCAGAGGTCAGAGAAGAATGGCCAGTCCAGTTTGAGCTGACAGAAAGGCAACATTAACTCAAATAAACACTTGTTACAACTGATGGCTGCAGAAGAGCCTCTGTGAATGCACAGCACATTGATGTTTGAATCAGAAGGGCTACAGCAGCAGAAGACCACAATGGGTGCCACTTCTGTCAGCTAAGAGCAGGAAACTGAGGATATTTGGCTATTACCGGCAACTGAGGACTCACTAACACTGGAACATAGAAGACTGGCAAAACGTTGCCTGGTCTGATGAGTCTCAATTTCTTCGGTGGCAGTTCGATGGTAGGGTCAGAATCTGGCATAAACAACGGGTAACTATAGATCCATCCTGCCTTATGTGATGCCATTGTGTCAATATGGACCAAAATCTCTGAGAAATGTTTCTAGCACCTTGTTGGATCTATGCCATGAAGAACTAAAGCAGTTCTGAAGACCCATTACTAGTAAGGTAATCTTATAAGTGGCCAATGAATGTATGTTGCCTACTGGTATAGGATTAATGCAGAATCTGTACTATACCCTATACTGGGGTACAGCAGGGCACAGATACTGCATTTTGTGATGCTGTTCCATATGAGCGGAAAGGAGGTGGCTAGTTTTACCTGAATAGAGTAGTAATTAATAATAAATAGAAAATACTAATAAATTATGTTACATATAATAATGACATAAAATAGGTGTATAGAGTTGCATTATTTATAAACATCTATTTATTTGTAGTTGTTAAAAATATATATGAAATGTGCAAAGGCAGTGCACAGATCAGGTACTATCTGTGGACCATTCACAGCACTGCAGCGACACTGACTGGGTGGAGGTATGTTAGTGTGTGTTGAGCCTGTATTAGTGCGTCAGACAGCCGTGTCACTGCTGGATTGACTATAGTCTACCAACCAAAAATCAAGGTGCAAGGTGCCAATCAAGGGTGCAAGCCTTGCCTTGTGAATTAAGCATTTTATAAAAACATAATACAATCTTAAAGAGGTACCAACCACCAGCTGAATCATGGCATGATTAGTAGCATTCATGCAGGAGCCCAATGGATAGTCGCATTCTCCATCACAATAATAGGCTGAGTAACCAGGAGGAGCCAAAACCCAATCCTAAAAAAGACAAAGTTTTGAGGTAGTTTATACTCACAGATCACTTCCTTGTTTATGCCCACTGTCCATTTAGTCAGTTACACTTACCACAAAGAAGCACTTTTCTAGAATCTGTTTCTTTACATACTTTAGATACTGTTAGTCTCCACTCTGTTCTCTACTGGACCATCACAGATCAGACAAAAGTAGATAAGTGGATTACACACAACAGTGCTGCTGGAGTTGGTAAACACCTTAGTGTGCTACTGGACCAAAGATAATCCATCAATCAAAAATGTCCAGTCGCCAGCATCCTGTAGCAGCTTGTGGGCATTGTTGAAATATTAATGGATGACTAACACAAACTGTGCAACAGATGAACTTGTATCTGGTACTGTCCACAAAGTGGAGCAATATAGTTTGTTTGTTCACTAGTGTTATTTAACTTCACACATGCATCAGTGGCTATATTCACAACCAATAAAATGTTATGTCAACACACTATTCATGGACCAATGTAGAGTGGTCAATAAAATGAATGCAAGTATTTGGAATGTGTGAGAAAACCGGAGTGAACCAGCTTGATTATGCGGAGGAACTGCACCATACTGGCAAACAACATGGTAGATGTGTCAGTTTCAGTGAGTGAAACTTTGTTTAAAAACTTATAAGTCCCAGTAAATCACACACAAACAAACCCATGATTCACCACCCAAATAATACCCGATCTGTGCTGGTCCTGTGGGGGTCCTGACCATTTGAGAAAAAAGAATAGGGGGCTAACAAAGTAGAGAAACAGATGGACTACAGTCTGTAGCTGTAAAAGTACACAGTGCATCTATATGGTAAGTGAAACTGGTAATAGGGACAATAAGTGTAGAAACAAGAAGGTGTACCTAGTAAAACAATCACTGAGTATATGGCAACACACTGCAAAAACTCAAACGGTCAGAGATCAAATGTTACATTACTAACACCTTGAAAGGCAGCCAACAGGTATGCAGATACATTACAAATACAGCTTTTTGTAATCTAGCATAATATTGACATATGCAAGTGTTTACCTTCCAGCCCAGGTCACTGAAACTAACATATAACTCATGTTTTTTACATGCTTGTCGTCCACTGCTCACAGGGTTTTGATCTGAAATAAAAACGTAACACATTTCAACGGAGTTATTATAAGGCAAGCACAGTGGCTTAGGCTGTGACCTAAAACATGAGTCTGTTTTGAAAACCCACTTGAATCAAAATAATTTTATAATCACTCAAGGCCATCTTATCTGGATTCTAAACCATACAGAACAGAAGAAGTATAATAAGTCAGTTTACTAGCATTGCACACTGCATTACAAACACAACTTATATTGTGCCTTATATTGTGTTGGTTGTGATTTTGTAACATGTGCTTGAACAACAGTGCTACTATACAACTGTTTTTGCTTACACATTAAACCTTTTCAATATGTGTGTACTTACCAAATATACCAGGTCGGTTTGGGTGGGGCAGATCCGTCTTGTATTTTCTCTTCCGTTGGTTATTGTGTCTGAGAGCACGAGGTGGCCGGCAAGGGGCTTGGCTGGCCCTAAAGAATGTCACCATAAAAGGCTGTTTGGACCGAGGGCCTCTGCGGCCAACCAGTCCCACCCATCCAGCAGATAATGTGCGGTCTACGAAAGGTAAACATAACAATGAATCTAGAATGGTATATAAATAGCACCAGTGTAAATTTATTTATGTATTATCTTGTGAACAGAGCCATCATTAAACATTAACCTCATCTATCAAGTTCTGTTTGTACACGCATTGGTGAGAAGGTGGCCTAATTGGTTGCCAGGTGAACTACATAAAACATTGGAACTATTTGTTTACTCTTTGACTCCACCTCACATCCATGTACATGTAGTGGAGGCCCTGATTTTCTGTTCATCCAAATGTATAACTATGACTAAAATATAACACTGGGTCTTGTCTGGACTTGTACATTTTCAGGTGCATTTATAGATACTTTTAAAATTTGTTTCTACACTCTTTACCTATTTTATAAGTTTCACTTATAATATATAAACTTGTACTTTGTTTCTAAAATTACAGACTGTAGTCCATCTGACATACTTTGTACGTCCCCTTTACTCTGTTCTCTGATGTCCAGGACCCCCAAAGGACCAGCACAGTTCAGGTACTATCTGGGTGGTGGACCATTCACAGCACTGCAGTGACACTGACGGGGTGGAGGTATGTTAGTGTGTGTTAAGCCTGGATTAGTGCGTCAGACACTGCTGGACTGACTATAGTCCACCAACCAAAATTATCTAACCACCAGCATTCTGTAGACCGCTTCCTGTGAACACTAATGAATGATTGATGAACAACGACTGACAAACTGTGCTACAACAGAAGAGCTACTCTCTGCGACTGAGAATTGATCCACCATCTAAATTGGACCATGATTTGTGGTGGTCCTGTAGGGGTAGTGACCATTGGAGAACGGAGCAAAGGAAAGTATATAGATGGACTACAGTCTGTATTTGTAGAACCATAAACTGCTTCTATATGGTAAGTGGAACTGATCAAATGAGTACAGAAACAAGGATCTGGTACAAAATAAAGTGATTGGCAAGTGTGTTACACACCTGCTTAGCTTACATTGTTTGAAAATATTTCTTAAATGAATAGTTAGAACAGTAGTTGTTCTTACTCCTAATATTAAGCCCACCAAACATTTTTAGTTTCAATATTAACATGAACGTTTGTTTAAACCAATGTCTAATCAGATACTTACCGTCCTCTGTCTCCACGTACAGTCGGATTCCCATGTTGCTTCTTGGTTGTAGAAGCCAGTGGTTGCTGGCAGTTGTCACATCAAAGGCCAGCCAACCCTCTTGTCCAGCTGGCACCGACTGCATATCCAGTAAGACCAACTCAGGCTCTCTAAAGCACAAAAACAATTTGTTGTGGAGGAAACTCAAAATGATTTATAAAGATTTCTAACAATGGCTTAAATGTGCCTGCTCTAGTGTATAATATAGCATCCTGTGTTAACATAGCTGTACTGTGCAGGTGCTCTCTGATTTACGATTTGGATATGTTCATATGTATGATCAAAGATGAGTGTTACTGTATAACAGCGGAGATACGGAATGGATACTATGATAAGTAATGATATGTAAGAAAATGTTTAAAAGACTTACATTAACTTACAATTGGCCAACATTTTTAACAAAAATATTATTTTATAATAAAGAGTCTCATGTAATTTAGTGAGTAATGGACTGATAACGGAGCTAGCACAGCTGCTAATGATAACTGCGGCCTGTGTTCTGAAGGATCCAGAGGCTGTCAATACTAACCTATTTAGGACCCATGAAGACTCATTTACACTAAGAATACAGCACTGTAGATGTAAAAATAATGAAAAACACAACACAGGCCTTTACTTTGAAAGAGCTATTACACATTTCTATGCTGCTTGTAATTCCTTCACACCCAGCTCAAAACACATTTTCACACCCATAATTAGAGAAGAAGAACTTGAGAAGTTAATGGTAAAACAACTCTAAATTCTAAACATAATGAACATGTTGAGGTGCCAGGTGAGAGCAGTGCTGAGTGAGAAATGCCACCTTTGTCTCTTATCCCTCTGGATTTCATAGACAGAGATGTGGAGAGTACGGTTTGCTCGCTGACCCATGGTCAATGTTTTGTAGATGCGGAACTCTGCAGCTGTGACTGTCTCTCCTTGTGGAAGTGGTGTGAGATCAAAACGAAATTCTTTCCAGTAGGGCCGAGGTTGGAGTAAATCTCTCTCGTGTTCCACTGTAAATAAAGTGAGTAGAGAGAGAGGGTGAGAGAGAGCAAGCAATAGGCATGTTAACAGAGAAGTAATATACAGCCCACAAAAAATATTTTCAAAATGAATATGAAGCGATTAAAAAAGAAGGTGCATTTGATTTCATTAAACAAGATCATCAGATAGAAAGTTGTTTGATTACAAAAATGGGATGCAAACTCAATTATCGTGATTGAGTAGCAAGTGACATTCATGGGAGTGAACAGAAGCATTTTAAACTGAACGAGAGGGCCACACATTGGCCTTTCAGTAGGGTGTATGGTCACCAAAACTGCCAAAACACACTGACAGTGAATGATGGGGCATGAACAGGATCAGATTATCCAGCTGTACTTGTGGGATCCTCTTCTTATTTATTATAAAATATCCCCTAATTTTGTGAGCAGTGTACATTGTCAGAGATGCTACAGTAATTGGATGAGACTACATATGTTTTGGTAAATCATTCATTTCTATTATTCTCATTCTTTCGTCATCATACTTTTCTCAGCACAGGTTACAGTGTAAAAGGCTCTGTTCTGATGTAGGTTGAATCACGCTTCGGACATGGAATGCAGTATAGGAGGAGGAAACAATGCCCTAATACATACGAAAGAGTGGGAGCAGGAAACAGGTACAGGGACAGATTAAAGTGTAGGTGAGAGAGCAAATGAGATGTTTGGCATGGGGGGAGGGGAAGAGGAAGCTGCCTGGATGAAGGAAATGCAGGAAAGGCAGAGAACATGCTAGAACAGCATAGTTTCTGTTACAACTGGTAAGATTTTCTTTTCTTTTCTGTTTTTAGTTTAGATTTTAGAGTTTACTTTATTAGATCTGAGAGATATTTTTGCTTGTTTTTAAAATATATTTACGCTTTCCTAGGTTTTATATTTAAAGTGATTTTTTTATGTGTCTCAAATTGTCTTTGAAATGTCTTTGAAGGCTATAATTTGTATACATTCTTTGAACAGCAAAACAATTTTGAGTGGTTTTTACTGGCCTTCTAGTAAAGCCTAAGTACTTTATGAAACCAGTCAAAAGGAGGTTTAGGGTATACTAATTCATATAATGATGTTGATTACATATAAAATTATCATATTGCTGCACTATATATTCACTTTATTAGGTACACGTGTACAACTGCTCCTTAAGCAAATATCTGATCAATATCTGATCAGGTAATCAAATGGCAGCAACTCATGCATTTAGGCATGACCAAGATGACCTGCTGCCCAGGAATCAGAATGAAGAAGAAAGGTGAGTTAAGTAACTTTGATCATGGTATGGTTGTTAGTGCTAGATTGGCTGGAGTTTTGTTTTTGAAAACTTTTGATCTACTGGGATTTTCATGAACAGCCATCTCTAGGGTTTGTCTAAGAAAGGGAAAATAACCAGTAAGCAGCAGTTCTCTGGGCAAAAACCTTCTTGTTGACGCCAGATGAGAATGGTCACACTGCACCTAGCTGACAGAAAGACAACAGCAAATAACCACTCGTTACAAATAGACTATGTAGAAGAGCATCTCTAAATGCATATTGAACCTTGAAGCCTATGAAAGACTACAACAGGTGTCACTTAGCTAAGTTCAGACAACTGTGGCATTGACAAGGTAAATATTGCCTGCTCTGAGGAATTTTGATGTTTACTACACTATTCAGACAAATCAAACTGGTTTCTTGAACATGACAATGAGTTCACTGTACTCAAATGGACTCCGCAATCACCAGCTCAATAGAGATTTGAGATGTGATGGAATGGGAGATTTACATGGTGGGTGTGCAGCATACAAATCTGCAGCAACTACATGATCATATCAATATGGAAATCTCTGAAGAATGTTTCCAGGACCTTGTTGAATCCATGTCACAAAGAAATAATGCAGTTCTGAAGTCAAAACAGGGATCAACTTGGCAAGGTGTACCTAATATAGTATTTTTATTTTTTTTTATTTTAGTTTTCCTTTCTGTTCTCATAGCCAATTCCTTATAACATGCACGCAATTCCTGCAATCATAAATAAATAGTATAATATCACCAAGGTTAACTGGTTTGTCATCACTAATCAGTCGCAACATGCCCGGACCCCAAAAGAGGGCAGTAACTTCCTCCCTCCTTTGTTTGGCAGGGCACTTTGTGCCACCAAGGTCTATCCCGTTGAGGACTGAAGTTCCTACTATGTTTATTTGACAAAATACTGCCGATATGCATTTGTTACGCTATTTTATTTAATATTTAATTAATTTGCTATAATTTACTTAGTTTCTGTTAATTGAACTATTACTACAAACATATTTGACTAGACACACATTTAACATCTGAGCCACCTACGGAGGATGGGCGCCCTTTCGGTGTCTTGGTCTTCCTAAGGTTTCCTCCTCACAATATTTAGGATTTTATTTCTTGCCCCTGTTGCCCTAGGCTTGCTCAATTTGGGATTAGCCTTAGAAGATAATCTAATAGACAATGACCCATTACAAGAAGCGCTATAAAAATAAATCTGACTTGACTGCTTTTTTTATGCAACACATTTCTACAAAAAGCCACTACTTGTGCCAGTAGGGGTCACTGTTGCAGTGGAAGGACACACCCAACCTTCTGTCATTGTTAAGTCCTTGAACAACAGTTTGTTTAAAAAAACAAAACTTTTCGTTCATGATCAAATATTTTGTAGGTAGTAAATGTTATAGTAACTATTTTGATGTTGGCAGAATTAAAGTAACTGTAACAAGGCATGGGTGAGATAATAAATACCCAGAAAGAGAGAGAAAAAGATGAACAAGTTACCCTCGTTGAGGCGTGTGGATCAGACTAACACCCATAGCCAGCGCAGCGCTATAGAGTTAATTAGAGACTCTGTGGGGCCGACTGCTACTCAACACGCAACCACTAATTACAACCCTGCAGCATATTTTTAGTGGAGTGCCTGACTTTATTTTCATTTTCCCTCTCCCTCCCCCCAGCTTGCAGTCTAGCAATGGACCCTGTAATTCTGCACAGCTGTGTGTGCTCAGCATCATCATTCCTCCTGGTCTTCACGCAGTGTGCTTACATGAGCCCAGTCGCCATTTCTGCATTAGGTATTAACACTCGCTTTTGTCACTTTCACAGTGCAGCTTTATGCAGGGAATTACAAACTTACAAAAGGATGTTCAAAGCCAAACTCAGTGGTCCTGATGAAGCCTATTGACAGATTTCAAAAGCTCAGTGGCTTCTTGTCTACATTTATAGGTCACAGGTTTTCAATTTTTTTATTTTACCTAAAAATGAAAGAGTAATACTGCTACAATCTAAAAAAAGAGACAGCACAATAATAAGCTAGTTAGCTGTAACTTATAACCATAAGATATTTTAGAAGCACAATGGCAGCAGCATTCAGATACAGGCAATAGTTCTGAGAAAAATGACACATTTGTAATGAATGTTAAATGCCACTCCTAAAATGTAAACAGCATATGATGTGTTGTAGACACACCATACGAGTTCTACTGCATGTTCCATATTTAAAGTTGGGTCATGCTTTTGCTGCTAGTCTGTTGAAAGTTTAGCATATGAACTCACATGGTGTTGCTTATAAAGCTGGTTGACCAGTGTTCAAAACAGTGTTTGCCTTTTTTCTTTTAAGCATCATTTGTAAAGAATGCTTTTGTATGAAATGTGTTTTACTCTTCTTCGTCTTCCAATGCAATGTTTAACATAAATATGCTACATGCCAAGATATTTTACTCATATAGATATTTTACAAGATATTTTGCTTCTTTAGTATGGAAAAATCTGAACGTTTTTCAAACAAATGATGGCAGGGATGTTTAGAATAAGGGAAGACAGATGAAGATGACACTGAAGACAGATAAAGGGAGGATCCTGAGAATGGAATGGCTAATTACAATTTGCAAAGGATAAGCATCGTCTCAGGGCCGAGACAGGAAGAGATGTTGAAATGATAGCATGATTCACTCAGTACACCACGAATCTAACTTCTCACAACAGAATCTCTAAAAGTATACAGCATGTCAATAATAAACAAGCAAGAATTATACAAGCAAGCAAAAACTCTGCATGCCTTATATTTAATTTGACTTGTATTTCATTGCAGACAGTATGAACCCAAGATATTTAACTTTTATGGACCAGAGGGTCCAGGGTTCAAATCCCACCACTGCCACAGTTGGGTCCCTGAGCAAGGCCCTCAACCCACAATTGCTTGGATTGTAAGACTGTATTAATTGTAAGTCGCTCTGGATAAGGGTGTCTGCTAAATAATGTAAATATAAATTTAATGTTTTGTCTGGTCAACTTCATTTCATTTGTTAATAAACACCCACTCCTGCATTTCAGGCTTGCAACACATTAAAAAAAGTTGGGTCAGGGGAAATCTAGGGCTAGTAATGACAACATAGTACTGACGATGTTATTTAAAACAGGTGACGTCAACAGGCAATTATAATCATCATTTGGTACAAAAGTAGCATCCTCTAAAAAAGAAGGAGCAAAGGAGTGATTCTGTAAAGAGCAAAGGTGGGCAGAGGATCTACTATTTGTCAACAAATGTGTGAGAAAATTGTTGAACTGTTTAAATACAAAGTTCCTCAAATACATTTTGGAAGGAATTTGGATATTTCTCCCTTAACAATACATTACATTATAAACTGTTTCGAGAACCCTTGTCAAAAACTACAATATAGATTTAAATTCACAAATACCACTTTACTGTGTATAAGAAAACATAGCTTAATCACGTCCAGAAACAGCATCGACTTATCAGGGCTGTGAGGGATCTGGGATGAACCATCACACAGTGGAAATGTGTACTGCATTCAGATGAATTAGTATTCCAAATCTTTTTGGGAAGAAATGCCTTTCATAGGGTCTGGACCAAAGACAAACAGGACCACCCAGTCTGTCACAAGCAACAAGACCAAAACCCAGGACCTCTCATGGTAAAGGGTTGTGACATTACCCTCAGCAGACCTCGTTTTACATAATAAGATCTTAAAAGCACACTGAGATCTTAGAGCAACATATGCTGCCTTATAGAAATTTTTTCAGAGCATTTTTCAAAGACAGTGTAAAACCACATGCTGCACACATCTCAAAGACATGGCTGTGGAAGAAGAGGATACATGGATAGATATATACTGGTTTGTCTGCAGTCCTGTCCAATAGAGAAGGTTTTGTTTGCAGGAAGAATTGGGCAAAATAACACCCGAAACACTTCAATCGCTTGGTATCCACTGTGGCAACATGTCTTTCAGTTGCTGTGCAAAAGAATGACAACATTACAGAGTGGAAAATGCTTTACTCTACCAACTTTATTAGGAACGTGCTGCAGGTCTGAAATGTATGTTAGGAAATGATATTTTGTATGTTAAAAATGTATTTGATGAAACAAAACATGAAATATATTGGGGTCATATTGTCTGCAATTAGATAAAAATCAAAGTAAATGTAAGAAACTGTTTTTTTTTTATTATTATATTTGAATAACCATGATGTTTTCTGATTTGAGGTTCTACTTCCACAAATTGTATTAATATCTCAGTGTGCTTGACACACAAAATGGATAATGACATTAGACAATAATGAATTAGCATTGCAATCAAATATATTACAATCAATGATAAGAAGAGTTAGTCACATGTTTACATGACTAAAATCTTTCTAGAGTTACTAGAAAGTGATAGCGACTGCACTGATTAGGATATTAATCATTCTAAGTAGCAGAGAAAGGTTGGGATGGACACAATATCTGAGGTATTTTAAAGGCATTTTTAAGATTCACAAAATATTTCTAACTTGACTTAAAGTTATTTCTTAAAGTCTTTTTTATTGGATTAAAAAGATACATTTTCCATTACTACTCCACTGAACTTATATGTTCATTATATTTCTATTCAGCCTGTTTTCTGTCAGCTTTCTGTCTGTTTTTAGTCATTCAATTCAGCTATTTTGATGTATATGACTTGTCCTTTCTCACCAGTTCTTACAAATCTTTTCGGTTAAGCACATTACTCTACTACATGCAGTGTACATACTAGCCTGTAAAATATTTGAAATTTTGCTGTGTATTCTTGAAATCTCGAATAAGACAGAATGTGACAACACCGTGTCCATGCACTGGAGCTGTCCTACAGCGAGAAATTATTTGCTAAGGAATTCTTATCTGAGACACCTCACGTTTATGAACTGTGCATGAACATTGGACTCGTCAGGGAGGAACTAGAGAGGTATCATTGTGCTGACAGACTGCTTTTTATCTTGCATTTATCAAAATCTTTGATTATTATATATGGGTATGTAAATTGGTATTTATGTAAGTCCATGGCTTCATGTGACTGACATTTTCCAGTACAAGTTATAATTTTTTGTGCTTGGTAGGAGGTTGGATAATTGAAAGCACGTAAAGTTTGTGGCACCTGCTTGGACATGGCAAACAGACAAGCGTGTGCCAACATAGTACTGTTGAAAAACAAAGAAGCTGTATAACTGATTGACCCACAAGGACTTTGTGCATAATTAGTGTTTTATGAAGGACAGTTGGCTTCATCTATCATCCACCAGAACACATGCAAATAGACACTTCTTATATATTAAGTACTTATAGCTAATATACTTACAGTACTTAAAATACTATGATTTTTATTCAGGAGAAATTTGTATTATCTAAACATATTCTGTATTGTTTCAACATGTCTGTGGTTCAGCTGCCACTCACCCAAGTTGACGAAGCTCATGACTGTGTCTGCCTCACTGACCACTGTGCCAAGTGGAGGTGTGTGTGTGCTGAGGGTGGGAAGTGCAGCAAAGCTGACCACTTCAGGGTTGAATCCCACAACTGGACCCTCATCTTCTTCAGCAGACACGGCGTGGTACAGGTCCAGCATAAACAATGGTGCGGAGGACGGTGGCCTCAGGGGTGGATGAGGACGGGGCCGTCCTGGGAGTCCCAAGATTGACAAAATCTCCTTCTGCATCTCCTTCTTCTCACGGCCACTCAGCTTGCGGAAACTAGAGTGCATTGTCCCTTCCATTTGCCCACTCACAAACATAAACAAGCACAGAGGAAGGATGAAGAACATTGCAGAAAACCACAGTCCACCTGGGAATCTGCTGCTGGTAGCTGAGCTGGCCGTGGTCCTTCTGCTGTAATGTTTAGATACATAGTGGACCTGGAGTTTCTGTCTACCTGTAACTACACTGTCCTGGCTGGAAGGACTGACATCCAATGGTGACATTTCCGTCTTCGGTCCCTTTAGGTAACCTCAGCCCACTGTACTTTAAACACAATTTTTATGAGAAACACAACATAACTCGAAAGCGCGAGATGCTCTTTACTAACGTTCCCGAATAAAGCCTGTCCTGCCAGTTCTTCAAGAATGATTCAAGTAAATCCTTCACACCCTTCAGATTCTCCTTCTGTATCGCCCTTCTCTTTGAATGTTATCTAAAGCATAAACTCTTGCTCCACTCGGATTTCTGTTTACTTACACACACGCACATACAGAGGCTAAATAAAGTCAGGAAAAAAATGGAAATCAAATAGCGGCTTATGGCTTTCCACGTCTTTGAAGATTGCGCTTGGAAGAGCGAGGATGAAGCTAAGTAAAGAGCATGTGCTGAGTAAAGACAGGCAAAATGTAAAATGAAGGTCTGTGTCTAAGAGTAAATAAATAAAGTGGCTCAAACGGTGCACCAGTCCAGCTCCAAATGAAACAGATCAGCTGCCTTGATCCAGTGAAGTGCAGAAAACGAGATGCCCAAGAGGACAAGCTTTGTATAGATGAAAAAGTTCTCACCGGCTTTTCCTGTTTGTTTTAATCCTGACCATAAACGATCCAGCCTTCCTGAAATGTCTTCTGGATCAAACTGAAGGAGGAAAATGAATGTACCCCTTGCCCTTGTCTTACTCTCTTACCAGTACCCTTTCAGCAAAACACCCATAATAAACACCTGCAGGTGCAGACTCTGCAAACAGGAGCGCAGCAAGAACCATAATCTGGTCCTTCGCACGGACGCTGTAATCTGAGCATGAGACTTCCTTCTCTTTCCAAGATGTAGAGAGGGAGTGTCCCAAACGGCTCAATCCTCCTCCCTTCGCTCTTCCCCACACAATGCTCCTTACACATCCTCCATTTCATCAACACACCCTAAAATTTGTCTACAATTATGTGTGACTGAATTAATGTTCTGAACTCTATAATTGCAAGTTTGGATAACTGCAAAAGCCGGGCTGAATTTGAAATATATCCATGTTAAACTCAAATTGCACTGAACATGAAATGGGACGCTTCTAAAAATATCTAAATATTTCTGCTTTCCTTAGAAAATATTAATATCTTTTAAAGGACAAACTTTCCACAACCAGCCGAATAATGATGTATAGTTCAGCACATTTTGTTACGGTCGGCCAAAGGAAAATGGGATGTTTGCACTGAGGATGCAACTGAACTGTACTAGTGAGATGTTTGACAGAAGCTGCTCCGGGTGCTGAAGAGAATATTTAGAGGGCCAAGCATGTGAGTGGGTTCAAATATTTGTACATAAAACCAGACACACAGCTGCAGTGTGGACCATGAAAACCCACCCCTCCCAAACCTCATCCGTTCCATCCAACCAGTGAACCTATACACAGTCCAATACAAACACACACATACATGCCAGGGCTTACACACACATCAAAAACAAAGGTCCTTATGTTCAGCAGCGTAGAACGCCTTTGAAATCCCCAAAGAAACTGATGAAAAATACCAGTGTTGAGTAAAGAGCGCTTGTAAAACACGTAAGCCCATCCTCTTTGAAGATTTAATTAGTCAACCATATCTCTTTCCAAAGGTAATTGTTTCCTGCTTATAATTTACCACGAAGGTTCCTGTGATCAGTAAAGGTCTTTTACGCGTAAACGCACACACACAAGCCCACACACAAAAATGAACAGGGGCAAACAAGAGACTTATTGCAAGCATTATTTTAATACAAAAGAGA
Source organism: Parotocinclus maculicauda (assembly GCA_034780255.1). Lineage (NCBI taxonomy): Eukaryota > Metazoa > Chordata > Actinopteri > Siluriformes > Loricariidae > Parotocinclus > Parotocinclus maculicauda. The sequence continues at coordinate 14,565 of JAUZSU010070461.1, read as the reverse complement.
ACAAAAAGTTTCATAATTTTAACTTTTTACTATTACACAATTGCATCCATTCTTTCTTCCTTTTCTTCATACTCAGTGAGTAGCAAAGACTCATAAGTTGAATCTGTTTTATAGCCCTTACCACCCCCCATTTAGACACAATAAATAAATAAAAAAATTACCTTCCAAATCACTTTCATTAGATAATCATATACTTCACCTTGTCAAAGACAAGACTATTCAAAGCGCCATGTCAGCAGGGCATATGTATGTACGCCCTGCTGTGTCAATTAGCTCAGCTTCCAACGATACACAAAGTTAGAAGCCATTTTCAACATGATCTAAGGGCTGTAGTCTCTGGCTAAAGGCCACCATTGGAAATCAGTCAGTTTCCTGGTCCGTTAAATCAGAAATGATCTTTGTCAGTCATTAGAGCAGATGAAGGAACACAAAAAGCACAACGCAAATAGTTATCAGTCTTATTGTAATACTAAAGTTACCCAGAATGTGATATGATACTGTCATGACAAATAAATACACATTTTACACTAGAAAAGAAAGAAGCAAACAAAATACATTAGGATTATAAATTAACCATGACACAATCGCAAAATGTTAAATTATTACATCGCTCACTGTGAAGCGACAAAGACCTCTTCAGTAACATGATATCTGTGACTTAAGGAACATGGTTAAAACACACAGATGGGTTTGGATGATTTTACTATGGTGTCACAAAGGGTGGAACTACATCCAAACTGAAGGTCAGTGCACATTTTTGAAATTCAAATCTAAAGGACAAATCACTCGAGTCTTCACACTTCAGGTTGTTCCACATTAAGTAAATGACTCTGAGGAAAGATAAGTATGGACTTCAAACAGCGTCAGTGAGAGTCTGGAAGGACGCCTGTTGAGACGACAGAGTAGCTGTGGCCTAGCAGGACAGTGTGGTCACACAGCCAAGCTTCTGACTCATCTGCAAGGATGTGGTGATGAACCTTTCAATTCCTCGACTTGCTATTAAGTTAGCCTAGTATGAAAAAGGACTGGTAGGAACCACACACGGGCACGCACAAAGGATTCCTACGTGGTCTATGTAGAAAACGTTGATAGATTTTTAGTTGGATACCTGCCCATTAGAGTCTGTACTGGAATCAGGGTTCTACCACCTCCAGCCTCAGTGCTGAAGAGTGGGTATTCATTGCATATTGTTGTTAGTGCTCAGGAGAAATCCTAGTTCCAGTAGTGATGTCACTGCCCGTATCATAGAGGGCACTTCAAACCTGTGCATATGTTAGGTAGCTGCTCTGCAGCTCAGTCACATGTTCAAGAAACCTAAGACAGTAAACGCAGGGCTGAAATGTAACAAATAAGGCAGCGCTTATGTTAATTAGGAGGTGCAGAAGACTGGTTTGGGGTTAGCAATATCCAGAAACGTAGTACCCCCAGTTCCCTAGTCTGGTCAATAAAGGTGCTGGTCGAGTTTACAAAGGCTCGTAAGCATGCAGTTGTAGCATGCTTGAATGACAAAAGATGGTGCAGCACCATTACACAGGGCCCCTGTCTGTCTCCAACACCTCATAGTGAAAACACTACTTCTTAGCTGTGGGCGTCTTGGCACTGGGAGACTTCTTTGAGATGGTGGGGATTTTGGAGGGTTTTGCACCCGGGCGACGTGGCGTGTCCGAGGTATCGGAGCAAGCAGAGCGCGTCTCCATTAGCTCAGAAGCGTCTGAAGCATCGCTGCCCCTGCGGCTACTCCCTCTGCTCCCAGCATGACTGCCCGCGCGACTTGCAGGCCTGCTCGCTGTGGATGGAGTGCGCTTGTTTTCTGAGAAGGAAGAGAACATACAGATGAGACAATAAATAAAGGATTAAAGGTATGCTCCAGTCATTTCCTAATCTGTCTGACTATTTACAAACCCTTTCTTCTGTAATTCTTACAATTAACATATAAGCCACCTAATGAGGATGGGTTAATTATTGAGTTTGGTCCTATCAAGGTTCCCTTCTTACAACGTCTAGGGAGTTTTTCCACACCACTGTCACCCTGGGCTAGTAGAGACACTAATTAACCTAAGCGGAGTACGCAGATAAATGACACGCAGTCATTTGAGTATTGGGCTGGAGTATTTTGTCAAGGTGACTCAGTAAAAAATACATTTTAAAGCAAATACAATACACCATTGCATCTTATTTATGGTATAAAATTCATTTAATGACGGAGAGAGTGATTCCTTACCGGAGCGTGAAGGTTTAGTAGCAGGTGTAGTGCCACCATTCTCCCCTGTTAGAGAGCCACGGCTGGAGTGGAATGGTGGTCTTTTGAGCTTAGCTGTGGAGCCTCCCTGCATTAATAAAATTCCAGAATATCAAATGATGTAATGCAGACTACACACAGTGTAATACCTCGTGATAATCATTGTGATACAATTATGTACCAGTAACACTAACTATCTACAGGTATAATAAGAAAAATTGTTGACTTATAGAACATGTACTTGATTTACTAAGAATTTCAAACAACTTGCTGTTGGTAGTTGGCATGGACTTTCCAACAATCTCATTGTTGTTAGAACAAGCCCAAACTAGAAAAAAAATGCAAATAAAGAAAGAAAAAAACCGCAATGTGTCTTACATTTATTTTGTCTTGTATTTAATTGCAGACAGTATGAACTTGAGATATTATACGTTTTGTCTAGTCAACTTCATTTCATTTGTTAATATCAATCCATTCCTGAATTTCAGACCTGCAACGCATTCCAAAAAAAGCAGGGACGGGGCAAAAAAAAAAAAAAAAAAAATACAAAGATGGCCAGAAGATCTCCAGTTTGTCAAAAAATGCATGAGAAAATGATTGAATTGTTTTAAAACAATGTTCCTCAAAGAAACATTAAATTTATTTACATAGTTCTCCCCCTGCAGCATAATATAATTAACTTTTTACCGAATCTGTAGGAATTCCAAATAATGCCATCCATAATGGGCAAGGGCACAAGCCTAAACTGAACCCATGATCTCCAAAATAGAGTACTTTTGTGATGGACCATCACACAGTAGAAATGTGTACTTTGCTCAGATGAATACATATTGCAGATCTTTTTCCAGACCTGTGTCAGTGCCCTTAACAAAGGGAATTTACATTTCTGTGATGGAAGTGTTAAAGCAAAGTACATTGAGATAAGACATCATCTTTGCCAGGGATGTCCAAACATTTTTCAGCATGACAATACAAAACCACATGCTGCACACATTACAAAGGCATGGCTGCAAAAAAGAGGGTATGGGAACTGCACTGGCCTGCCATCAGTCCTGATCTGTCCGCAAAAAATAGAATGTGTGGAGCATTTTAAACCAAAAAATGTGACAACAACAAACGCATATTGTTGCACAACTTTTGACATATTTTCACTACACTAAATCGCTTGGTATCTTACAAAGTGGTACATTTTTACCATCTCAACTTTTTTGGAATGTGTTGCAGACCTGAAATACAGGGATTAATGTATATTAACAAATTAATTTACGTTGACTAGACTAAATATGGAATCTCTTAGATTCAGTCTGTCTGCTAGCAAATAAAAGATACAAGTAAATGTAAGAAAAAAATGTGTTTATAATTTTATTTGCATTTTCCATACTGTCTCAACTTTTTTCTGATTTGGGGTTGTATATTAAGGATTTTAGGGGAGGGAACATTGTTTATTACCTCATGCCCAGTGGTGTGGCTGTGCTCTGGGCAGGACTGGCACTTGGTTGGAGTTGGAGTTTTACTGTGTGCCAGCCAGGGTTTGGCATAGCCGCGTGAATGATATTGGGGAGACTGGGAAATGAGCAGTGAGGACGAGGAGGAGAAAAAGGAGGAAGCACCCAGAGAGGAGGGAGTAAAGGAGGAGATGGAGGAGTGGAGGGATTGGGGAGGTAATGTGGCACATTGGGCAGGTGGTAATATATAACAAATAGGGTAAAACAGTGGGAAAGGAATATATTCAAAGCAGGAAAGGGTAAAATGACAAAAAGACAAAACAGACAAATAAAAACCCCAGGGATGACAAAGTGATTATGACATGCAGAAACAACAACAAACACAATGACCCAATCAGTGAACCAGACAAAACGGTATTTAAAAAAAAGTAACACCAACACCGCAGGACAGAAAAGACAAACAACTGTGATGAAAAATTACCTTAAATAATTTTTATACAACTTATTTTTAGATATCGTTTTGGTCATAATTCTGATCAGCAGTAACAACAAAGACAAACAGAAACGACTAAAAACTACTGAGTACGAGTTAAGGATGAATGACAGTCAAAGAAATCGAACAACCAACCTAACAAAATGATCTAAAATAGGGAACTGGGGTTTGGTTTAATGTTGATTTGTGTGTGGTTGTGACACACTTACCCTGGAGGAGGAGGCAGTCGGGGTAGCAGGGGCTGAGGGCACTGAGGCGCAGCTCTGGGCACTCTGCGAGGCCGATGATGAGGAACGGGTCGGCGAGGCAGTGCGTGACGAAGGCTTGGAGCGTCGACCACGGGACCGGAAGGCAGCCAACCCCTGCGAGGCTCCTTCTGGAAGAATGAACTTTTCCCGCAGCTCCAGGTTGGTACGTCCCCGAGCTGAATTGAAAACGAGGAGAAAGAAAGACAAAAAGCAGAACTGTAAGTGGCTTTAGAAGACAGACATTTCTGTTAAGCATCGAGCAGTATGAGTGGAGAGAGCCAGTGCTTGCCAGCTCCACTGCTCCCAGGCACAGTCTATAAACCATTAAAAAATCCACATTAGAACAAATGTAAGTAAGTAAGTGCTTGCACAGTGGAGCATATTAAGGGATGTGAGCAGTGGGGCAAGCATCCTCACAATGAGGGGAGGCTCAGTCAGTGCCAGATACATATTGCCACACCAAACTGCAAACTGATAGTGTGCTACGATAGACATCCAAAAGGCATGGCTGGTTTAGACTGCAGACACACAGACACACACACACACACTAGATACAGAATAGACTTGTGCGATATTGATATTTCTGAAATAAAAACAAGGTGAAGAACACTTTAAATGTATGTCAGAGGTAAAACGTTTTAGAGTCTTCAGGTGGTGCTACTTTTCAATTGCACTAATGCCCTACTACTAACTATGGGTGTAACGATGAATCGCGATGCATAAATGCCACGACGTTCATCGTAGACACTGATGACATCATGCGTCTCTTTATTACACCATCTAATTCAATTCACCAGAGGGTGCATTTAGAAGTCATGCCCCATACTCCTTTGCAACTCCATCTAATTTATTTTATTTGCAAAATAAAGATTATTTTTAGTGATCCTTTATACAAGAAAATAGAACGCAATATTGAAATACTGAAGTGATGTTCTTCAGGTTTTATACTTTTAATACAATAGTTTTAATATGAGCCCTTTTTACACTATAACTAGGGTCATACTTAAGTATAAACAGGATTACCCATCTTTTATAAAAGTGGCCATATGGCTGCAGACTTTCTTTGTCTCTGCATGATTTTGTTGACTTTTATTCCGCCGCACAATACAACCAAATTCATTTAAAGACCAAGGCCACTGCATGTTGAGGTAGTCACACAATCTTTCCAAAGCAGATTGAGAACCCCTGCCATAATAAAACAGGCAATAAACAGCCTACATGTATTAACAAGTAATGTAGTGCCCATCTGTACACCACTCTGCCACCCCACAATGATCAAAAACATGGTACCTGTGCTACCAGGATAAAAATGGTCCATGTCCCTAAATACCTAGACATTTTGTAATGAAAATACATCGTTATATCGCACAAACCTAATACAAGCTCCCACTCTGGACAAAAATAGGGAGAAGCATTCTACAAAAATAGATACCAATCATAGCAGCCTCAACACACCCACAGCGTAGAGCAGCCAGCTATGTACAGAGGCAGCGAGAGACAGAGAGGGGACAGACGACAGAAAGCAGAGCAAGAAAAAGAGGAAAAGGCGAGATGGCTGTGTGCAATAGCAGTATTGCACTGTTGACGAGGTCAGTAAGCCTGTAACACAACCCTTTTTTCATGGACTTAAGTGACGGCAGGCCAGCTGTTAATTGGTGGTTCACCATATAATTCGTTCCCCATAAGTCAGGTACAGTCTGTAATTCGTTCCCCACGAGCAAACCCTTTTAAGAGCGGCTTCAAGCGATATTAAAAACTCTGGCAGGCCACACCCAGCTCTTGCTTTTTGGTTTTGCGATTCTCATCAGACACTCACGAAAAGCACCAAAGCCAGGCTCATGTCAATGAAACTGAGACATTTGATGTTAGCTGGCACGAGACTGAGACATCCCCACACATCCATACCTACATAGCAACAACCATACCCATACACATAGGCAGAGCCGTGACAAGACAAATGGGTTTAGAACTTGAAAATGGAGATGAGGAAGGGATGATGTCAGACAAAACAGACTAACAGAGTGAAAGACAGCAGGAGGAGAGTGAGATACCTCTGCAGCAGAAATAGCCAGGGGTAACTGTCACTGAGAGACACAAGAGACAACATGAAGTAAACCCATACACACGCACTCACACGCACACAATTTCATAGACAAATATTCATACACACAACACCTTCGTATAACTATATATGTATACACATAGCACTGTCTATTGTATTGTGAAGAAAGATGTATTTTTTTCATACTATCAGAGCAAATTTTTCCATTGTATAATTTATTGGGATTTTAATGGAAAACTGAATTTTAGAAAATGTAATTTTCCCATTGATTTCTAATTAGATATCAAGGGTTTCAGTTATGTAACCAGTTCAAGACTAGTAATAAAAGGAACAAACATTACTCAAGAATGGAACTACAAATCTTCAGTTCCTACATTCACAGAACTGTGCAAAAGTCTAAGGCCACCATTACATTTGCTGTCTTACCAACTGTTATAATGCCCATATATAAGTGTTAAGATACAAGCAGAAATATGTACACAAAAATCACATTAAGTCAGTACTTGATGTGAACGAATGTTTCTTGGCTGCTACCCTTCCTTAACATTCATGCCAGATTCTGCTATTGCTCAAGTATTAAGGGAGGTCACATTAAATACTTGGTAATGTGTCCTATATATATATATATATTTATATTAAATATGATGTTAATATTATTAATATATTGTTGCCACACAATTGCTAAAACAACAAATCTGATGGTGGCTTGAGAAGCTGTACAGGGCTATGCCATTCCCATAGCGTGTGAAACTTTACACCCAAATAATAATAATAATATATTTCTCAACCCACACAAAAGCTATCCTCAAAGCCCATATATGCACAGTATTATTTGCTTTCTAATCTCACGGGTGTGCCTAGTTCAGAGATTAGTGGTATACTGATAATCTTAATATGTAATTTTACTACACGATGTAATACTATGCAAAATTACATACTATTATTTTGTCATTGGTTCTCTTCACTGTGACCTTGCCGTTTGCCTTTCAGGAAAGTTTAACTAAGCTCTGACTCAAATGTACAAAACGGCGAACAGAGACAACTCCAGATATTTACAGCCATATACAACAGCAGCTACACATAAACTTTACAACAACATGTGATCTCAATCAGGTCACTGGAATGTAGTCCAGCAGTGATGCCAGATAAGGCATAGCCACATACAAGCAGAGAGCTAAAGGAGGATGGTTAGTTTAGTGGTACAGTCAGACAAGCACTGTACAGCAAACCAAGCACTTCACAGGAACCAAAGCTATGAGTAAAACAGGAAAGATCCAAAAACAATAGAGAGAGAGAGAAAGAGAGGTAGACCGATCAAGAGAGAAAAACCCAACCTATACGAGATGATATGGAGCTGCGGGAGTCGGAGCGAAGGATTTTAAGTCCTGGATGTTGCACTGGGAAGAGAGAGAAAGGGGGTGGGGCAGAGAGAAAGGAAGAGAGAGACCCAAGGAACATGCATCATGCATTATGATTTAAACAGAATAAAGAATGAGAGAGAATGAGATCAAATACATATGCCATGCATATAAAAATAAAAGAATGAATAATGAAATGGTAGGGTGGAGAGAGATCAGAAAGGCTCAAAGAAATGAAGAGATATTTCTGTAAATTCAAAGGACATGAATGCTTACAGAATTAAACCTAAACAACTGTGTGACGTGTGATAAAAGAAATAACATAACTGAACCCTACAAAAGGACATGTACATGCTAGGGAGTACTGTCAGGTTCTCAGATCCAACCCATGTCTGGAGAATCCCTTCAACTACGTTTATACACTCCTGTTCCTGCAGTTTGTACAAACAGGTGGATATATGTGCCTTACCTCTGCAAGGGTCATTCTTGACCAGGAACTCATCTAAAGCCATCCAACCACCTCCTACTCGCACCATGACTGTGCTGCGCAGGATTCGCACCAACCGCAGCTGCTGTGAATCCCCAAACTGTGGGAGGAAAACGGAGCCCATGTTGGAAATGGAAGAAAACAAATAAAAGCAGTAAAAGCAACAGAGAGAAAGAACAAAATGCCAATAAAGGAACAGTTAGAGCGGCATTTTGCAAACCACAAATCTGGAGAATAGGTGCAGTATCTCAAAAAAGTTAGTACACCCTTTACATTTTTTGTAAGTATTTCATTATATATTTTTAATGACACAACACGAAAGATATGACATTATGATACAATGTAAAGTAGTCAGTCTACAGCTTGTATAACAGTGTAAATTTGCTGTGACCTCAAAATAACCCAACACACATTAATGTTTAAACCACTGACAACAAACGTGAGTACAGCCCTAAGTGAAAATGGCCAAACTGTGCCCAAATATTTTGTGTTATATTTTGAAAACAACTTTCTTGGAAATTAAGTTCATTAGAGTTTCACAGTTTGCCATGGAATCCTCTTTCACTCCTCCATGATGACATCACAGAACTGGTGGATGTTAGAGACCTTGAGCTTCTCCACCTTCTGTTTGAGAATGCTCTACAGATGCTCAATACTGTTAAAGTCTGGAGACATGTTTGACCTTTACCCTCAGTTTCTTTAGTAAGGCAGCGGTCATCTTGGAGATGTGTTTGGGAACTTTATCATTTTGGAATACTGCCCTGCGGCCCAGTTTCCTAAGAAAGGGAGGGTATAATTCTCTGCTTCAGTACATGTTGGCATTCATGATTCTGTAGATAAACTGTCTACAGCCCCCCCACAGCCAGCAGCACTTATGCAGCCCCAAATCATGACATTCCCACCCCCAGGTTTAATTGTTTGTTTCTTGGTCTCATCAAACGACAGGACATGGTTCCAGGAACCCATGCCCTTAATCTTCTTGCATTCAGCAAACTGTCTGCAAGCTTTTTTGAGCATCATCTTCAAGGCTTTCTTTTGGTTCCTTCTGGGATGACAGCCATGCAGACCAGTTTGATACAGTGTGCGGCGTAGAGTCTGAGAACAGACAGGCTGACCCCCCACCCCTTTAACCTCTGCAGCAATGCTGGCAGCACTCTATTTTCTATTCTATTTTCTATCTATTTTCAAAAGCCAAGCTCTGGATATGATGCGGAGTATGTGCACTTTTGGCCATTTTCACTTAGGGGTCTACCAGCAGTTTAGACATTAATGGCTGTTAGTTTAGTTATTTTTATATATATTGTATTTGTTATACAAGCTGTAGACTGACTACTTTACATTGTATCAAAATGTCATCAGTGTTGTCACATGAAAAGATAAAATAGTTACACAAATGTGAGGGGTGTACTCACTTTTGTGAGATACTGTACATATGTATTCTTCACGTATAGTCATTAAAAATTAATCATATGTCCACATGCAAAAAAACATGCATTTTTTCTTAAAGGCCTGTTATAATTATAATATTTTAGCTGACAAATAATTATTACAGAAATAACACCAATTAACCTGATCATTTTGCACCAATTTAATAGCATCAGCATTCAAGGAGGGAAATATATGCACACATTTCAAGTATTACTTTAAGCTTTAAACATTTTTCTATGAAGACAGTTACTGTATTCAGTAAAGTGAAATTTCGCTGGCCTTTATTTTGGCAAAATATTGAAATTACATGAATTATAATAGTATATTCACAAAACAACATATGATTGAAAAATCTAAGAATCTCTTATGTAAAATCTTCAACCTTAAATAACTGTGATTACGTAATAATTATGACAGGCCTTATTCAAAATGATTCAGAATCAAGCTTATAGCCCAACGTCCCATAGCGCTCCTAAAATCCAAACACTTACCATTTAATATTTTAAGAACTCAAAGAAAATGAATTAAATAAATTATTATTGTAAACCATATTATTAAGCCACAAAATTACACACATTCTTGTCCCAGCCAGATTTGCTCTGCCACCAAAGAAACAAGAGAAGACCTTGTACACAAGGCTTAATTAATCATTTCAAGATTATTTAAATCTGATTTTAGCAAAGATCACCATCACAAACACAAGGACACAGCCTGTGATATCTGCTCTAGAGTTGGAAGTGGACTCAGATGCATGCCCTGCATATTTGGGTAATGTCTATGCAAGCCTTTCAAACCAGAAAGGAAATGCCTAGAAAAAAAAAAAACTATGGCCAAAAGAGGTTTGAACAAATATCTTAAAAACATCCAATAGTGTATAATGTGGACTAGTCCCTGGTGCCACACCCAGCACAGGCGTTTGTTCATTTTAATCCTGGGTCACATTCACTACCCAACTCTAATGCAGATTTCAGAAGCCATGTCACAAACACGCCAGTCACTTTACCTGGTTCCCAAGGAAGAACTACAATAAATCCAGCAGACATGGAGGAGGAAGAAAACAGGAAACAAGAAAAAAGAATGAAATAACATGTACAAACACAATGTTGAAAACTTTATTACTTGAAATTATCTTTCCAAGATAGCCAGAATCTCCATTTTCCTAGTCATAAATACTAGTCTATATGTGTATGCAAATATGAATGGATGTGTAAGCACAGTTCTACAAAGATACTGCTAAATGGGTTAGAGTGCATGTGAATGGCAGAATTGAGGAAAGAAAGAAGATGAAAGAGGACAGACTGTGAGGCTGAAAGCATGGTACAGATAAACAAATGGAGACATACAGTAAGTAAGCGTGGTGGGCTTGAGGACTGTGAATCCGATGTACAAGTCTTGCTGAGAGAATCATTAACCAGCGTTTAATGATGAATGAAGCAACACAGAAATGGAGCAGCTCCTTCATTCACTGAGATCATGGGATGAACATTAGTTTGGTGATAAGAAGCACACTGCATACAGCTCCAGTGCTGCTGTATAGTAGTGTTGCATGGGTAGTAGTGTCAGTTCAGTCATGTAGCACACTCACAAAAACAGCAATGCACCTTTAACCCAGCTGCCTTGATAAATATGTTAATGTTACTGTGATGGTTAGAATATTAGAGTTGTGCATGTGCAGCATGATAACCTTTAAATAAATACATGAAACTGATATCAACCTAGACAGTCCTCATGTTTAGCATAAAAGTAAGTGCCGTTTAATGACATCCAATTCTAAATTATAATGGAGAATAAAAATCTGTTTTTTTACTTTGGGTGGCTGTAAACAGGTGGTCAAATTCATAAAGGTTTCGCTTCTGTATTTCCACTTCCATAAATATTTTGGTTCTAGATTGTGTGTGATTGTTAATGTGCACATGTTATGCATATATGTATGTATTGTGTTATGTATACTAAATTAGGGGCTATTTCAAAATTAATTGTCACCTAATGCTTGTGAGCAGTGTACTTATGATTTTTAGCAGTATATCTACCGTTTTGTGAAAATATCCTTTACATTACACTAGCATAAAATGTTTTTGACTATGGTCAGTGACTAATGGTCAATGCCCATTTAACGACCTGCTTCACAGAACATAATGCGGTCAATAAACTGTGCATACCTGTATACTGCAATAAACTGTATAATTCTGGTCATGACACCAAGGTCAGATACAGACTTAACACTATTTCATAACTTACTCTGTATTTATTCTCTCCGATCTGCTCCACCTGGAATCTCTTAGCACACTTGCACTGGGCTACTTGTCTGGTGACCTATACGGGGAATATTTTAAAATAACAGCTTAAAATACATAACACATTGCCTCTGTCCAAATAAACATACATTATATGTATATGTGTATACATGTGTATAAACACAAAGTGCACATATAAGTGCCATTCTAATACCTAATATACATACAAAAGCTTTATTAATTTCTATATTGTACCATTTCTAAGACAACCAATACAGTAGAAGTACAGTCAGTAATATAATGTATGTTCATACCGCTTTCAAATGTTTTCCTTCTCAAATTAAATATGCTAAATGGTAGTTAAAACTTTAGTTTCTTCTGAGCATAACTGAAAAATGAGACTTCTACACTTCTATACACTCATATCATTTGATATGTTTAAATTTAACATTTATCGTTATGAAGCAAAAACGTGTACCCTGCACAAAATATGTTAAAACTCTCGGCAGACATGCTATCCAGGTTCAAGTATTCAAGTAGTCTAAATATTTTATGAATATTTTCTACATTTTAAAAATCAAACTCATGATAAATTGAAACCTTTCAGCTTTACAGTGAAAGAAATCAATAAAAACCACTTCGCAATAATAATCACTGTTTAAAGAATAATTTTGAAGCTAATATCTCAGTTAACACTTTGGGTTTAAGAAATCATGACAATCGTTGTAAATATCCAAAGTCTAAAGACTGAATTGCATTTTTAAATACGTTTGTGTTTGCTTTTTTCTGTTATACCACAGTCTAAACTATTTAGGTAGAATGGTCCATTATTTAACTTTACTTGACACAATGAACACACTAAGACTCCGCTACTGGCTTGGACAGAAGGGAGTTTAAAAAGGTTTTCCACGCTCATGCTTTGTCTGTATTTAGTTACGAAAGATACATTGTTGCAATTTTTGACATGGCATACTTCTAAGCATCCTACGAATACATCATGTAGTTTACCTCATCTTCAATCTTGTCTGCATCTGTAGTGGGTCTGTAGGCATCCTTGTTAGGATGCAAAGCTGCCACAAACTCATAATAATCAATGTAACCATCACCATCACGGTCAAAGATATCAGCCACTGCAGTCATCTCTAGCTTGCTTGTTGGAAATTCTGTAAGGAAAAAAACATTATTTCTTACATTCTGCAACACATTCACATATGTGTTTTAGATGCAATAAATAATAATAATCACTTGAAAATGTGTACACAAAATACATCAGGGTACTGCTGTGAATATGTATGTTCATACTTGAAGCCAGGATGCCGTCAATAAATTCCTGCCTGGTGATTTTGCCATCTTGATCCTTGTCGATGCGTCTGAAGAAGTCCATGACACGAGACTTTTTATGGTTCATCCAACGCATGTACTTCTTCCTCCATACATCAAAGTCAAAGTTGGCAAACTCTTTCAGCTACAAAGTGGTAGAGACATAAATATTAAGGAAGTTTAGGTGCTATTCCTGGCAAAACATTATGAATAACCACATTAACAGGATGCTCAGCCAAGTTTTTTTTTACTTTGTAGCAAGTAAACAGATCATTAAATGACACCAAACAATATTTATTATTTAAATAATAAAACACTTTTGACTAAAATTTTCAAATACTGTATTTACCTCAATTTTATTATTTTGGATTATTATATTTTAAAATAAATATTTTAATCATGGAATCAACAACCAAAAATAATTTAAAAACACAAATTCATACTTAGTTGAACCGCCTCAGTCTAGAATCCTTTGTAACATTAATATCATAAAGGAATTCTATTCGACATTAAAGCTGGTTCAACTTGTTAACTTGCATGATGGAGCCTTGTCATGTACTGCTTGGATAAAATTTCCACCATTTATTTTCACTTGAACTGAGATCTGAACATTTTCTGAATATGTCATCATTTTGGTACGTCTTTCCTAAAAAAAGCTTTAATACTATTTGCTCTGTTGCAAGCTGAATTATCATCCTGAAAATGAAAATGACCACCAGGTATATTTTCTATTGATGGAATGAGCAAAGAATGCAACATTACAGTGGATGCCCATGCATTGACTGTTGAGGTAATGATTCTCATTTCCCCTGGCATCAGTGGCCATCTCAGCAACACAAGGTTATCTCAAGACTAGTCTCATATATATATATATATATATATATATACACACACACACAAGCCAATGCCAATTTAGACTAATCAATTAACCTATCGCGCATGTCTTTGGACTGTGGGAGAAAATGGAGTACCCTGCATAAACCTACGCAGACACGGGGACACGCAGAACCCACACATAAAGGACCCAGGCCGCTCAACCCTGGGGTTGAACCCGGGACCTTCTTGCTGGGAGGCAGCGGTGCTACCCACCGAACCCACATGTTCCCCCCTGCTAGGGCTGCAACAACGAATCGATAAAATCGATAAAAAACGATTGTTAAAAGTGTTGGCAACTAATTCAATTATCGATTCGTTGTGTCACACGATTTATGTCTTACTCGCCTTTACATATCCGCTTACGTCACCTGTGGC
>JAUZSU010070351.1:0-20634 GCA_034780255.1 Parotocinclus maculicauda | reverse complement strand
GACAAACCTTAAACAGAGCAATAGTCCGAAGCAAGGCACATGCACACCCTCACTGTGACACTTTATAGAAATGCAAACTGACCCAACTCATGTCTTTGGAATGAAGGAGGAAACTGGAGTACCCACAGCACACAAGGAGTACATGCAAACCCCACACACGCAGAGTCTGGGATGGTAATGAGTGCAAAGGTAGCATAGTAATTACCGCTGTCACCTCACAGCTCTAGAGACCCACGTTTGATTCCTGGTCAAGCCACTGCATATGCAATGTTTGTATGTTCTCCCAGTATCTATGCAGGTTTTCTATGCATAGTTTTCTCCCACATTCCAAATACATTTTAGGTTAACTGCCACTTCTAAAGTATCCCCAAGACTCAGTGAGATTGTGTGAAGAATTAATGCCCATTCTGACTTGCAAACTATGACCCAGAATTTAATGAATGAAATTAATGAATGAAATTCCAGATTAGTTGCACTTCTGAATACCATTGAAAACCACTGGAGTGTAAAAGATTCTGGGTTCATGGATGATTATTTTGAAGTTTTGCTGTTTATTGTTGCTTTCTGATTGTAGTAGATCTATAGATCCATATCCATACAACCAATATGCTAGTTAATAATGTCTATTAAGACAATTTAAGCTGCACCTCTGTTTAATCTAAATTCTGTTGCTTTAAATGGCTAACTGATAACTTGATTTAAGAAAGGTTTTATAGGCTAAGAATATTAACTTGATTGATGACTTGATTTTCCAGACAATCACGCTTGTAACATTTCGCTTAACTTTCATCTAAAAGGGATCTGTTATTGAGAGGATGGGTATTATACCCCAAACTTTTAATAACAACATAGTGTCACCAGTGGAAAGATGGAACTGAGACTGGTACTGGGACAGCCATATGTCACGTGTTGTTAGGACCTGGCATCACTGTGCTAGTGATACAATTACATGGGTTTGACAGATTGTGATAAATCAGTTAGGTGAGTTAGACAACTCCAAATATATCCAAAGCTCGATTATCTGTTCCCAATTCGCCGGTGTTCTCAAGAACCTGATTAGAAACCTATCGCTGCTGTTAGAATTTCCTGGTAGTACGTGACGTCACTACTCGCGTCATCGCCATAATTACAAAGATCTGGTTGCTTAAAAAAGGCAATATAAAAAAAACATTCATCTTACGTGTAGTAAATACATACGATCATAACATAAACCTCACTGTTGCACTTTGGAGTTAAGCGCGTGGGTAGAGCGTTCATATAAATCCAGACTAAATATTACAGTCTGGAACGTCAGAAAGAGTGAAGTGTTGCCAGATTGGACTGCTTTCCGTCCACTGTAATCACGTTAAAATGCACTCAGGCAGAGTTAAATGGAAAGTTAGTGAAAGTGAAAAATACATTTCGGCGACGGTTTATATACAAAGCAATAGGACAGTTTTCAAACACTCCCCGCTTTGATTAACAAACCCTTAAAGTTGTATTTCAACATTACAGTTGTTATATATCTTATATATACGTGAAATAATAGACATACTCGAAATCTGAATTCGAATTTAGTACCACCCATGTAAAAAAATAAGACTGAATGTGTTAGTTCTCTTTTAGGTTAGCGCTCTTTTTTGTTCTTTTATGGCAGCTTCAACGCAGACTTCAATCAATGTAAACCGTATATTAGGCAACCCGAGATGAGAGAAACAGCAGCACGCAGCATCAGCAGTAGATGTCAAGCCTGTTACATCTGTGCTGCTACTGAAAAGCGGACTCTTGCCGGTTTTATCTTCCCTCAACCACAAGACAAGTCGTGTAAAATGATTAGGAAGTTAATTCTTAAACTAGTTAAAGTATGCGTTTAACAATCTCTACAGGTTTGTAAGGACGCGTCTGCCGTTCAGAAGGTTATAAATAGTTCCTACCTTGAAGCAGCTATTTGTTGACATTTCTTTGGTCTTTTTTGGATGGAGGAGATCAGGCGATGCTCCGTTGGCAGGGCTTAAGCTGGACTAAACTTTCTGAAAGTTTCTTCAGAGACTTCAGGGAAAACGTACATGGAGTCTCGGCGTTAACAGGTGAAAATCTCAGTAAAAAAATCACATCAAATCTGATCGAGTCCTAATAGTCATTTTGGCTGGTGGCGCGTGATTAAAAATCTTAAAAATGGTATCCAATAAAATGTAAGTAAAAGGTGATGGAATATTCAAGTTTCTCCAAGCATCACTGATTTAAATTCTGGACTTGGCGAGGTAACGCTATAATTTCATGCAGGCGGCCATGCGGTCCCTCTTCTCCTAACACGTCCATTTGGAAGAGGCTTATAAAAGCCGAGTTTTTAGAGTTGTTTTAATAAGGTGGGGAAGGTTCGAGGGGGCAAGGAGGAGCAAATTTGTTGGAGGAGGGAAAACGTGTTGCTCCTTGAAACTTCCGAACTGGGGGGACGACGTGCTCCTCGCCCTTTAGCCCGACACTGTGTGGAACTCAAGTGTCCAGCTGCTTTCAACTCGTTCATGGCGTCAGCGTTTGAACAAGCCGACGTGCTCGTTTATTAACCCGTAATGGCCGGGGTGTTAAGTTCTCCATAAAAGTGATTTCTTTCAGTTCACTTCAATAACCCAAATGGATTTTTAATGTTTGAATATATAAGCCATATGGACGGATGTTTATGATAAAATGTATATTGGAAGGTATATTGTGTGTATTCCTGACAAAGATTATCAGCCAATGGTCAGTCTTCTTCAATTAGCCCATTCAGTAGCACAGGAAGCGAGTGAAATACTCAAAATGACCACTTGGCAGCGCCACATATTTCCAAATCGGTGAATAATGACTTTAGTGGTTTTGCTGAATGAACATTACTAAATAATCGCTTTCAAATAATACAACATAAGTATACATTTGAGAATTCGTTTTAGACATTACAAACATCCAACGTGGTTCAGTAACCAGTTTTTTCACATTTCACATTTATTTTTGCATCCATTCATGTATAGAATTTAGATGTCCTTAGCCAGAATGACTTGCATATAGTTCACAGTTGTGTTCACAGGGTTTGATTTCCAACCTGTCCAATATGCCACTGTTTACCAAGCAGATGCCATTATGGTTCTGAAGACACAGCTTTACAATACGGTCCTGCTGAAGGTACTTAGTCATCCGATCCTAACCACTAAGACAGTACTGTCCCAGCAGAAGCCCTTACAGCCAGACCGACAACATAATGACAATGAAACTCACTAGCTGCAGGTTACATTACCTGCACAAGAGCAGTGCTGGTTTTCAGGTCACAACATTCAGATTAGTAGCCCAGAGAATTAACATACTCTAACCATGGACTTGTGATTGGTGGATGCCACAGGAACATTACAAGTAAGGTGTAAATAAACCCTTTTCGTGACACAATCCTATTGCAGGTTTCACACACTCATTCAAATTCACACTCACACCTAAGGATAATAATGATTAGAAAGTCTACCTAAAACAGCACCTTGGGGATCTGAGAACCAGGAGCACCCAGATAAATTGTCTTGAGGCATGGGTGAGACATAAGGTGTCCTTGCTAGGTCACTCTTAATGTAATATATGATGTATGATTGTAGGATTAATACAGCCACACTGAACACTGTATAGGGAACACATGTACACACATTCATGCAGTACAATGCATAACATAATTCAGATGCAGGCCAGCAGTTTCATGTAAAGTTCACTACAACCATCAGAATGGGAAAAATATGATCTCACTGATTTTGACCGTGGCATGATTGCTGGTGCCAGACGGACTGGTTTGATTACTTCTATAACTGTTAATCTTCACAAATCACAACAATTTCTAAAGTTTAATGGTGTAATATAGAAAACTCATTCATTGGGCATCAGTTACTGTATGCAGGAATACCTTTTTGGTACCAGAGAGATTCAAGCTGAAAAGGCTACAGTAACTCAAGTGACCACTTTGTACAACTTTGGTGAGCAGAAAAGCATCTCTGAATTAACAACGCATCAAACCTTGATGGTGGATAGGCTACAATAGCAGCCTCACTGGGTTCCACATCAACAAAAACCGAAAGCTGAAGCTGTAATGAGGACAGGCTCACCATCA
This sequence comes from Parotocinclus maculicauda, assembly GCA_034780255.1. Taxonomy (NCBI): domain Eukaryota; kingdom Metazoa; phylum Chordata; class Actinopteri; order Siluriformes; family Loricariidae; genus Parotocinclus; species Parotocinclus maculicauda. The sequence goes on along the minus strand of JAUZSU010070351.1, from coordinate 16,541 downwards.
CTGAGCAGTTAAAGCCTGTAAAAAATGTAGCCTGTAGGCACACATGGTCGGGTCAGAATTTGGCACTAACAGCATGTATCCATGGACTCGACCTACTATGTGTCAACATTCCAGTAAGAACTGTTCCAGTAATTTATTGCACTCAATGAAAGACTTAAACCTCCCTATTAAAAAAGTCTGTTCTGACCTTTCCTGTACAGCACATTGGTGTTGTCAGTCCAGTCCACGCTGCAATTGGCACCACATCTGTCTCCTCCACCTGAATGGTAGCTGGCAGAGGTTCCCTAAAATACCTGAAATCTCAGAGCAGCTCTTGCTAAGTTTAAGATGCAGGTGATTCGTCCTCCTCCACAAAACAAATGTATTCACATTGCTATTCCGCTCCACATTTGAAGGAGAGAGAACAGTTGAATGTGAAAATGGTACAGGTGACATATTGGAAATCTGGCATGTAAAAAGTATAGAGAAAAGGGGACACTTACGTTACTTGGGGTGACCCTTTTTGCTGCTCAAATAGTGACCTGTTTTATTGCAGAGTTTAGGGGTTATTTAGACTAAGCAATCTGCACTGATTGCCCCACTAAAGCACGATTCGCTTGGCTAGTGTGATCGCTCCAAATTGTGCTGGAGCACGGTACACTGGACTCTAACATGACAAGCATATAGTGTTATCATGAATCATGCCTGTGCAGCAAGAGAAGCCAAGGGAATACGGTGTCCTAGAGGTTGAGGCACTTGACTCTGGACCAAAAGGTTCAGGGTTTAAATCCCACCTCTGCCAAGCTGCCACTGTTGGGTCCTTGAACAAGACCCTTAACCCACAATTGCTTGTGTTCTGGATAAGGGTGTCTGCCAAATGCTGTAAAGGTGAGTCAACGTGCCCAAAACAAAACCAAATAAAACGGACCCAATCACATATGTACAATCATGATGTCTACTGTGCTGTGTGAACATGTACCATGATGACAAAAGTGTACCTGAGCACGATTTGAGGAAGCGAGTTTGAGCCAGCGGGAAGTGGGGAGAGTGGACAATCTCACTCCAGCACAGTTCAGAGCAACCGGGCTCATCATGAGTACACCCTAAGAACAGGAGCCAAACATTTGTTTGGCAACGAGACTTTACTGACTTGGGAAATGTGGTGGCTGCAGCAGGTGAACTCTTTTTGTGTTGTATTCTATGCTATCATACACTAATGTTCTTGTTATCACTTAATTTAGATAAGTTCAGGTCTAGCTGAAGGAGCCTGCTTCTTTCTACACCTTCAAATTTCTAGGACCATAAAACAAATGTAAAAGTTTGTATTTCATATCTTTCATATCTTCCTTTAGTTTTATTCCCTTCTGTGCTTTATTTGTAGTATCAGTATCACTACCAGTTGTCGTGGTGTCTGTTGCTTGCATTAGGTTAGGGATACAAAATATGTCAATATTCATCTAAACAGTGCTGGCTAACTATACTAGGAATCTGAAATCTGCCAACACTATAATTTTTGCTTACCTTGTCCGGATCTATTAACAAATCGTAGTTAATTACAAAAGAGATTTTAGTCCTCTAGGGGATAACGTGCCCCATTTTAAAAACATTCTTAGACATTCTTAGTTAATTTGGCTTGCTGTTTATTTAAGAATACCCAATAATAGACAGAAAAAAGAGCCACATGCATGCAGCCCCACATTACACAGCTACATCTAAAAAGGATGTAGAAACTACTCTTCTGCTGGAAGTCTGGAGTGGAGTCAGTGTCTAGAAGCTGATAAGGTTAATGCTCAGAGGTTGTTTTCTATCCCCTGCCTGATTTTGATGAACAGCAACCATATGCTGTGCTGATTTATTTAAAGCCTTTGGACTAACGCACCCAAATTTCACCCACACAGAACTTCATTGTACTCTGCACGTATGGATCTCATCCCTCTCTTCCAGCGACCCTTAGACCACCTAGGGGTTCATTATGTGTATTCTGGCCAAGGCACGAGACCTTACTTTGGTGCTTTGGATCTGTAGGGATTAATTTTAAATCTCACTTAGGATAACATCATCATTAAGTGGCTATATGCTCCCCAATTTACACCTTTTAAAGTCAAAAGGATAGTTTCACACTCGGATCTACCATTGAATGTCCAGGATATACAGCTCAAAACATTTACACGTTACGTTGCATTTCAGGTTGTGGTTTATTAAGTTAAGTTTAAAATATTTAGGGTGATTTTGTTTCTCATGTCTTATTCCTCTATTCTTGAAGATATTAAATGCAAACATTGCTTATGCAGACAGCGTGAACCCAAGATAGGTCATGTTTTGTCTGGTCTTCATTTAAGCATGCCGCATGTTCTAAAAAATATTGGATGGTGGCAATTTAGGGCAAATAATGAGGTAAAAAAATAAAAACAGATGGCAATGCAGGAAGAATATTCATGCAACAATAGCTGATATAAGCACATGGATAAGATATTTATTTGGTGATCCTTTGTCAAACACTAAAACAAGAATACATTCACAAATGCCACTGAAAACGTTCAATTTTATTTATTTAGCACTTTTTACGATGGTGCATTTTTTCAAAGCAGCTTTACAAAATTATCTTAAAAGGCCAATCACAAATTGAGCAAGCCTAGAACCATAGTGGCAAGGAAAAACTTCCTAAATGTAGAAGGAAGAAACTTCGAGACGACCAAGACTCAAAAAGGGACCCATTCTCCTTGGGTGGCCTAGATGTTAATTGAAATAGTTTAGTTGTATTCATAGCAAAATTAAGTAATAATACAATTACAATTAAATAGCGAAATAGATTTAAGATAAGTCCTCAGCAGGAAGTCCTTGCAGGCACATAGTCTCCTAATAACTAAATGATGCAGGGAGTTACTGCACTCTGGTGTGGTGGGTATGGTGGGACTGTTTTTTATAAACAAAAACCAGTAAAGTGATGCTGAGGTGGAGGAACATTTAAGTGTGCGATGCTGGAACTGGTAACGGAACATTAGCACAACTTTGTGTAAAAATAAGTATCATGTCCAGAAGCATATCAACTTTCCGGGCTTGGGGCATCACACAATGGAAGCGGGCATTGTGGTCAGATGATTCAGTATTCCAGATACTTCCAGAAAAAAAGTTGAAAAGGGTCATCCAGACTGTTATCAACAACAGGTTTGAGAGCCAGGGCCTACCATTATATGAGCATGTGTCAGTAACCTTGGCTAAGTTAATTTACACATATGTAATGGCAGCATTAATTCAGAAAAGTACATTGTCATTTTAGAGCAACATAAGCTGCCTTCAAGACTTTTCCAGGTATGTCCATACTTTTTTCAGCAAGACAATGCAAAACCACGCGCTTTTCCTTTTGTTGGGGCCTAAAAGTCAAAAGTCAGTGTTAGAAATGCTGCCTTTTTATTTACAATTTCCATACTGTCCCAAATTTTTCTGGTCTGGGGATGTAAAGGAATGTAGAAACGCTTTGAGAAATGCACAAATTTTGGTTTTCACAGAGCTTGCTGCCTCATTTTTTTAGAACCCTTTGTATATATGTATATATATGTATATAGATGTATGTAGATGTATATATGGTATACCAAAGTAGAATTATAAGCATTCCATATGTTTTTTTTTCTTTTTACTTTTTATTCATCCAGTTTAAGCAAAGACTTAATTTACAGTGGTGACCCTTCTTCATTAAGACTTCTGCAATTTACATCAGCTTCTGGGTTTTTGTTTGTCCATCATCTTTTTGATTATTGATCACAGGTTTTCAATGGGATGGGGATCTGGGGACTTTCCTTGCCATAGACCCAAATCTTCAATATTTATCACAATGATAGCCACTTGGATATCACTTTTGTCTCGTGACATGGTGCTCCATCATGCTGGAAAAAGCATAGGTCATCTTCAAATTGCTTCTTGATCATTGGAAGAAGTTGTTCTTGGCAAATATTTTGATACCATTTCTTATTCATGGCAGTGTTCTTAGGCAAAATTCTGAGTGAACACACACATGGATGCTTCACTGTTGGCATGACACAGGAGTCATGCTAGCACTCACCTCTTATTCACTGGACAATCATTTTCCAGATGTCTCAAACTGTCTGACAGGGCTATGTGAGAGAAAATTACTTTACCCCAGTCCTCTGCAGTCCAGTCCCCATACCTCCTGCAGAATGTCAGTCTTGACCTTGTGCTTGGAGAAAAGTGGCTTCTTTGCTGCCCTTCTTGACAAAAGCCATTGTCTCACTGAGCATTCAGGTGAACCTGCCCTCTGCCATTACTGAGCCAGCTGCATTCTCTTTAGGACATGGTCCTGATGCTTGCTTGACTTTCTTGGGTGCCCTGAAGCCTTCTTCACTGCAATTGAACCACTTTTCTTTTAAGTTTTTGATGCAATGCAAGGATGACCGCACATGTTTCCTTGGAGCTAAACTTGGATAACAGAAGGAAACCTAAAAGCACAGCCTTTTAAAGCAACAAGTTTGCTCTTTTAATCAGCAGTGTTGTCTTGTCTTCATTAACCTTTTCTCCTGATCTAATGAAATCATCACTGAAATGATGTTAGCAGGTCTTTTTGTAGGACTGGAATAAAGTAATGTTTGTGGTAAGGCCATTCTTATGACAGGGAATTACTTTGCACTTAATTGCAATTAATCTGATCATGCTTTGCAATCTAGAGATAATACATATTGGTACCATAAAAACTGATGCAGCAAACCTTGTGAAAACCATAACTTGTTCCATTCTCAAAACTTTTTACCTAGACTGTATTCTTTAATGTGTTAGGTGAAGAGCAGTTGTAGACAATAGAGTTTGACTATAAAGGTCTCTGGCTATTGGTGCAGCTTGTAATTTGTATTAATTAACACTAAACCAAACCATTGTTTCCAAATATATTTATATGATCAGTATATAAAATTGTGTACGGTAATATTTTATCAATAAAATATTGTATTAACTAAATAATGTAATGGGGATGTAGCACACTAAGCATCATATACCTTCTAAGCAACTACACTGCTCTATTTTCTTCATACTTGGGTGCACAATGATTCTTATAATTATAAACTTGTTAGGTGTCATCCACTAAAGTATGGATAAATGCATAATATCTCCAAAGATAAACAGATGCAGTAGAATGGGTTGTAATGAACACCTCAGTGACTCTCAGTTTGATACTGACAGTGGTTGAAAGTAGTTGTAGCAGCAAAAGGAAAACAAACTCCCTACTTATAATACATGTTTTTAAATGTAATTTTTGGGTGTCCACAAATTTTGACCCAGTCGTTACTGAAGCTGAATAAACAGTTATAATAAAAACAGCTTAACAGGGACATCAATGGATACAGCAAATAACATTTATGCACAGTTCTTATTGTAAATTAAATGCATTTTAATGACAGATTTGCTGCCAGAGAAGTGATTGGGAGGTGAGGGGTGGGGGTATGGGCTTGTTTTTCTATTCCAACTGTTTCTGATGTATGTCCTGATATTTGATAACCATAATAAACATAATTGTTTGACCAAAAATGCTGCCAGGAATTGATTGTAAAACTGTCCTAAATATTTTAGGACGGGCTTTGAGAATAACTGGATTACAGAGGGCTGGATTTGCTTTAGGCAGCTTAACACTGAACTGTAATTTAGTGAATCTTTTGCTGCTGCAGCTGTTCTGCTTGGCTGTAAGAGATGACTCAGTCTATGGATTTGTTAATTCTGCTGTGTTTGTAAAATATAATAAGTCATTTCTTACTTAACAAAAGTACATTTGAATGGCATCTTATCTGACTGAATTATAAAACACTGATGAGTAGTGTAGTGAATAGAGATTACTGTTCCAAAAGCTATCAGCACATTAATTTTCAGCTGAGCTGTGGAGCTAAATAATGCTGGATGAGTGTGAGTATGGCGTTTAAACTCCTCATGAAAGAACTTCACTAAATGCTACCCACTACTCATATTTTCCACAACTGCACCCGTTGGTTTTGAGCAGCACTCAACAATAGATGGTCCTTTCACTTAGTACTGGATATCCTCAGATGAACGGATGTAAGAGGGGTGGAGAATGAAGGCAATGGGTTTGTAGTGTGCCCAATCCTAGGGGAATAACATGTGTTTCTTCAGCTTGTGGGTGTCTGCGTGTAAGAGAAAGAGAGTCATGTTAGTTCTCCACCCTGCTTGTTTTTACAATCACCATAGAGAATGCTCTGAACAGGGAGTTAGCAACTCAATCTATTCTTTAACTTGTCTCCTCTTTGTGTGTGATGTCATAAAGAGGTCAAAAAAGGTCAATTTTCAAGCCTGTTAAATAATACTGTCAAGAACAGGTCTCTGGGGAGTCAATAATTATTGTAAATTTGAACTTAATTTGAGTGCACACACTTGAATTGCCTCTCATATTGTAACTTATTTTGTGTATGCTGATAGGCTGTAGTTATATGCAATAATTCAGAACTTTAGGTCACTATGCACAGTTCATTTACTTTAATCAGACATATTCATTAGTCTCAGGCAAGCGCTACAATGTGGAGTTACATTCACAAATACCATTTAAAACTTTTTTGTGTTAAAAAAGAAGCCTAATGTTAACCATGTTCAGAAGTTGCATTGACTTTCTTTGGGCTTGTAGGTATCTAGGTTGGACTGTCACACAGTGGAAACAACTATTGTGGCCAGATAAATCAGTATTCTGAATCTTTTTTTTTTTTAAAAAGGATGTTGTATGACTTAGATCAAAGCAAAAAAACATCCAGACCATTATCAGCCACAAATCTGTTATGGTATGTGGTTGTGTCAATGTCATTTACATTTCTGTTGTGGCAGCATTAATGTAGAGAAGTACTTGGAGATTTTAGAGCAACATATGCTGCCTTTAAGATGACATCTTTTCCAGGGATGTTCATGCATTTTTTCAACAAGACAATTTAAAGCCTTGGTGCCAGAATATCTTTTGATTTTTGTGGAAAAAAATAGCAACATTACAAAGTAGTAAATGCTTTGCTGTCCCGACAGTGTTTTAATCTGTCAGCATGGGTGTAGTCTTGTTTCCGTATTCCATATGTGTTGTGAGTGTCTGACTAGAATTGATATAACCCTGCTCCTGTCATGAACAGCCACTGACGCTGACGTGGCATTATACAAGTTAATAAACCACAGCTGTAGGGTAACCCTTTTGCTGTAATGACCTCGTGTATTCAAGCTGACATTTTTTGCAAAATCGGATGGTCCATGTTATCAATTTGTGATGTTACTGAATGCTTGAATTATATATGCACATTGAGGTTTAGGTCAGGTGACAGTCAGCATTACTTGATCAATTTTTTGGTCTTTAAGTAGTTGCGTCCAAAATTTTAGGATGTATTTTGGATGATCATCCTGAAGCAGTATTAACTATTCTCCACACGATTTCTATAAGCATTTGCACTATAGGTCTCATATTCTTGGTCCACTCAATTTTTAATGAGGTGGCACAGTAGCCACCCGGAAACAGGAATTGGCCTTTCCAAAACTGGTGCCACAAACTGGAATTACACAATTGTCTAAAATGTCATAGCTTAATTTGTCAGTGGAAATTATTTTTCGGTAGAACTAAGCTTATAATTGCCACTATACCTTCGAAATAGTGAAATGTGATTCATAGCTCTGTTAAGTGCAGCCCCACTTTATTTATTTATTTTATAATAGATTGCTTTACACCATACCATCGTTCACACTACTTATCTATAGAAAAAGAGTCCTTGAACACCAGAGTTCAGGGCACTCTATAAACACAGCTAGTTTACACATTGTAAGCAACAACCTGAAAAAGAAAATATTAAGCTAAGGAATTGTCTACATATGGGTGCTAGGGTGGCACAGGTTACAGCAGTAACCCCTACTTAAGCCTGCAATGAACTGTTGTCCCTTTCTGGGTGTACTTTTGTCTGTGCCCAGTGAAAAGCGTCAGACCCTTCCTGACCAAGACCAGGACAAGCAGGGAAACAGCATTAAAAATTGCTGAATTTGACTTAGATTAAGCATCTATTCCAAACAGTACTGAAATACTGTGTGCAGACGTACATAATGTTACAGAATGAAAGTAGCATAATAAAGAGTACAGAATGTTGAACATAAATCATGAAGGCTTAATTACACATATGACTATTAAATGTATATTCTCATACTTGCTAACCAAGGACAGCGTGAGTGTAAACAGTACTCCAACTTACTTGCGGTCTTAGTAGCTTGTAATTTTAACTCCAGTGGTTTACAAAATACTTTTTTCGTAAATACATGTTTTGCAATAAAATTAACTCCTTGGTGTATACAACCCCACATAAGAAAAAGTTGGACGGTATGGAACATGCAAATTCAAAATAACTCCTTACATGTACCTTGAATTTATATAATTGCGGACTGCACAAAGCCAAGATTTCATGCTCTGTCTGGCCAACTTGTAATTTGTTTAATAAATATCTATTACTGCATTAGGCCTGAAACACTTTCCAAAAAATTGGAATGGAGCAATTTAGGACTTGTAATTAGGTAAAAATAAATAAATAAATAAATAACGATGCAATTTCAAACAGGAGATGTCAACAGGTGATCATTACAGGTACAAAAGTCTTTGAGGTGCAAAGGTGGTCAGATGATATTTAGTTAGTAAATAAATACAAGAGTAAAGTATTGAAATGTTTAAAAACAATATTCTCCCAAAAATCATTGGAAGGGATTTCCATATTTTAGTCTTAACTTTCACTCTTTTGGCTTCTTTGGCATTGCTGTCTCAAAAAATGCACAGATGCGACTGGAAAAGAAGTCATCGTGTAAATCGCCCGACTTTTTTTCAAATGTGTTGCAGTCCAGAAGTGCAAGAATGGATGTTAAAGAATGAAATGATGTTGGACCAGAAACAAACTGAAATATCTCATGCCATACTGTCTGCAATGTCAATGTAAATGTACGAAACACTGTGGCTTTTTTGGCTATTTTCTACTTCTTCTATTTTCTACTTCTAAATCTTCTGTTCTACACATTTTTCATACTGTCCCACATTTTTATTAATTGAGGTTGTAAAACATTCCATGCTATGCTCATTTAGCTTCCATTTATGGGCATAACCAAAGGTATGCAAGGGTGGCCAGTGCTACCCTAAATGAGATAGGGGCTACTCTTCCTCTTTTACTTTTACTTTTTCCATTTTAACAGCATGTTTGCCACATGGTTACATCGAAACTAGTCACATTGTATATATATTGTGTACATTTGTTGTGGTCTCAAAATAACTAAACACGCAGTCATTAATGTCTAAACCGCTGGCAACAAAGTGAGTACAATCCCTAAGTGAAAATGGCCAAATTGTGCCCATAGTGTCAATATTTTGTGCGGCCACCATTATTTTCCAACACTGCCTTAACTCTCTTGGGTGTGGAGTCTTCAGTTTTGTGAGATACTTTATATGAAACCAAAATGTAATTGGGACAGTATGGAAAATGAATATAAAAAACACAGTGTTTCTACATTTACTTAGACTTTTATTTCATTGCAGACAGTATAAATCAAGATATTTCATGTTTTGTCTTTATTTAATTTGTAAATAAGTAGTCCTATACTTAAGGCCTACAACACATTCCAAAAAAGTTGGAACAGTAAGGCATTTACCATTTTGTAATGTTGCCATTCCTTCTCACCACACTTAAAATATATGTTTTGGCACAGAGAATACCAAGAGATGTAGTGTTTCAGGTGTTATTTTGCCCCATTTTAAAATATTCAACAATTGGGGGTCATCGTTGTCATATTTTTTTGTTTCTACATTCCTCACACATTTTCTATGCTATCAAGCAGGCAAACCAGGCCAGGTCCCACGCTTCTACCACAGCCATGTTTTTTTAAATGTGTGCAGCATGTGGTTTAGCATTGTCTTGGAAAATGCATGGACGTCCCTGTAAAAGATGACATCCTAAAGGCATCCTTTCTTTTAACATGCTTTTCTGCATTAATGCTGCCATCAAAAAAGTGTAAATGACATTTGCCTCGGCACCGACACATTGCCATATCATGGCAGACCCTGGCTTTTGGACTTGTTTCTAATCACAGTGTAGATGTTCCTTTTTGTCTTTGGACAAAGGGGAACATGGCATCTTTTTTCCAAAATATACCTGGAATTCTAATTCATCTGACCACAATACACATTTCCAGTGTGTGATGGTCCATCCTAAATGCCTCCGAGCCCAGAGAAGTTGTTATTAATCATCTTTTGAACAGTACTCCAAGAGATAGGTAAAGCCTCTGAAATCTTTTCCTAACTTGAATTTCCACAACTTGATCTCAAGGTCTGAAAGTCTTTTTTTTAGAAAAGCCATTATTTGCATTTCTATGCACTAATAGTAGGAAAATCTTAAAATTAACCAGATTTTTGAACAATGACAACTTCACACTGATGCAAAGAGTTACATCGTGTACATCATGCCTAAAATTTCACATGTAATTTTTATTTTTTATTTTTTTTACTTGAACTATATAATTGCAACAAATCATGTGATGAAAAGGCTGTATGTAAAAGTAAAACGCACTATTATGTTTTGTACCACCCAGGGTAGAGGATACTTTTCGATTATGATTTTGCTGCTGCAATATATCTGCTCTGTTACCACCGGTGGTGCTGCTCTGTTGTAACTTAGGCTTTGTATGATGGGCTTATATGATGCAGTTAATCCATTTGATACCCTGAACTCATTAAAGAAACCCATTCCTGTACACTTTTAGGTGATTTTATACATAAAACAGCAACCGAGCTGACAATAGCATTTGTTTCTTAAAGTAAAGAAGCCTAAGGCACTGGTGCTCATTATAGTAGTAATTGAGCTAAGGAGGTCAGAATGTTAACCAGTTCAGCTTGGGCTGCTCTTTATAGTCTCACTTCCACAATGAAGCACTTTGGATGGCTTCAAAGCAGCTTAACTGTTGCTACGGGGTTCCGTATCCTGTGGGCTCATGGCTTGGATATCTGCCAGAGTGAGCAATTAGATTCTTCACCAAGAGAGAAGGAAATGGCTGTGCACATAATTGCGATAAATAGTTTGTGAATCATTTGGAGTTATTGTACCTGGATTTCAGCATGGAGGTTTTCAGAAATTAAGATTTCCATCCATTTGCCCTACAAGTAATGATATTAAAAACACATTATACCTGTACTAATAACCCACTATTTTTACTTTCCATGTCTATATAGAATAAGTTGATTAAATATATACCATCAGGCTGAATGTATTATAAGGCCCTTTGAATAACTGATTGAAACACCTTTGGCAGGTATCGTAATGCTTGTAGCTGGTGAACAGATCTGCACAATGGTTTTAGATTTTTCCTGTTCAGTTCAACTGGGTTAGGGCCTGGACTCTAACTTGGCCATCCCAAAGCATGCATGTTCTTCTTGTCAATCCATTCTGGTTTATGTTTATAACTTAATCATGTGCTTTGGCCCATTGTCTTCATGCAGTAGCCAACATCTGTTATGCATCAGGTAATACATAGCTTCCCCAACGTTCTACTGTAACATTACTTTACAATACAATACAGTTTAGAATTCCTTGATCCCTCATTGACTACAGTCTGTGTCAACAATGAAGTAAGATATTGCTGTGTAGTATTCTTTTCAGTCTAGTTCCAGATAACCTTGGGAGGGCCAAAGACCCATTCCCCTTGAGTAGCTCAGATGTTTAATGTAAGAACAAAACTAATTTATCTAGTCAAACAGGTTTATAGTAATAGTTTAAATAACAGAAAATAAGTAAATAATAACAGACAAATAAAATATTGATTAAAATTGCATAAAAATATGCATATCATCACCATTTCGTCTGATACACACTTTAGTCACATTAGGATCTTGTGTCCTCAGCGGGATAGTCCTTTTTGCAGAACACCGTCCCCTGCCAACCCGAAGGAAGGAAAAAGTTACCCTCTGGTAGGGCCTGGGCATGGTGGGACTGGTTTCTGATGACATAAACAACTTGAGTGGAGCTGAAGCAGAGAAACATATTAGTGTATTGGGCTGGAACTTCTACGGGAACACAAGCTCAAAGAGAAAAAAGGAAATGTAGTTAGTTATTAATAAAAGTAAAGATACTATTAACAACTACTGATGCTATGTTCAGCATGGAACATTAGCTATAGCAGCATAGCTAGAAAAAAGAGCAGTAATCACCAAAAAGAGTGATCGCACAAGGAGGCAAGAACAGAAAAGCCCAACATATCAGACCATCTTTTGACTTTGAACCCAGAGCTCTGCTTTTAGTCTAAAGCAAGGATGCACAAGTCAAGTTCAAGAGGACCAAAAGGCCAAAGTATCAGTGCGTGACAAGGCAGGCATGCCAGAAACAAACCCAGACTCCAGCCCCAGTAACCCGAGCCTTTAATAACAGAATCGAACAGATATAATAAAATTTATTATAATTTTTAGTTCTGGTTAGTACTCGAGCTGCTGCATTCTGCACTAGTTTATTTAGAGACGTACTAGAGCATCCAAAAAGTAAAGCGTTACAGTTATCCAACCTCGAGGTTATAAATGTATGAACCAGTTTCTCCACATCTTGTGATAAAATAAAGGCTATTTCTTAGTTAGCAATGTTATGTGACTATAAGGAAACAATTAGTGTGATTCTGTAAATGTGTATGTCAAGGGAGAGATCTGAATCAAATTCGACCACAAGTGTTTTACAGTTGGACTGGGCTTTCCGAACAGTCATCCAGATTTAGGATAGATGTAGCCAACCTGTTTCTCACAGTCTTATGTTCAACTACTAAAACAAAAACAAAAAAAACCAAACAAACAAACAAAAAATATATATATATATATATATATATATATATTAATTATCAGAGTGGAAAGAAACTTAAATGACATCCAATCTTTCATTTCCTTAAGACAATCCTTTGCATAGCAGTGTAAACTAATACCATGTTTACGAAAAATTGAGCCTAGTGGTAGCATGTACAGGGAGAATAATAGTGGGCCAAGCACAGGCTCCTGAGGCACACCCACTGTATTTCATGTTTGAGAGCACAGATAATAGATTATTTGCATAAATAACTGGTACTATTCGGTTAGATAGGAATATAAACCAAGAAAGCGCCAGTACCTTAATGAATAAATGCATAAGTTACATACAATTTTTATTCAGGTTTTCTTATACTAGACAATATTTGTGGCTTATTAAGAAACTTCTAGTGATTTATGCAGGTCATTTACTGTTACATATTTTTCATGTTTAAGCATGTTCTTTTGCCTTGATCCTTATAGGATTCCCACTCATAAAGTACCAGTCATTTATAATTGTGTATATTTGAAGGCAGTAATGTATGTGAAGTCTTGAATTTAATAAAGCTCATTTAACAACAATAATGGTTTTATATCTGTATATCAGTATTGAATTTTCCCCATTTGTAGATAGTCCTTACTCTATCTTACTGTGGATTGATGAGGGACCAGATCTTTAGGAATGATTACACAGTTTTCCAGCTACCAGCAACTTTGTATATGCTTGTAGATTATATGGAAAAACCAAATTACATTGAATGTGCATTTAACTGATGCCAGATAAGGATTATTTGTCAGTCATGCTTTATTTTGGGACCATTTAAGTTAACATGTGGCTGTAGATGGTAAACTTTCTATGATACTGTGGGTTTGTGGGGAAGCTGCAATGTATTTTCCATTCTAGATTGATAATACAAGGAAATTTTTAGTATGTAATCCCTCAGTGTCCATTGCCACTTTTTTTGTAGTCTTATCTACTGCAAAGTAAAATAAACCCAATTTCTATCTTTTTAAAGTTTATAACTATCTTAACTGAGTATCATATTGAAATTTTTTTATCAGAGCCAACCATTTACTTGGTTTTTACAGGTCTGTGTACTATGACTTTTGGATATGACCATAAACTCCACTAATGTGATAATGAATTATATATACAACACTGGACAGCAGTTTGTTGTTTGTATCAGCGGTAACACCACTTCTATCAGCGATAAGTGAGAGGTCATGTTTGGAACAGCAGGGAGTTCCTCCACGCCTCCACTTTATCCCAAGTCTTCTGGAGTCAGACCAGCAGTCAGAATTACAGTCCCCTGAACTTCACTTAGAACACATTGCCAGATACATGCTGATTTGGCTTGTGATCAAAAAAGTTTGGAAGATTAGCATTTTTAACAATTATTATCAAAGAAACTAGAGCTAGGGCTTTTGGATAATGAGCTGGAGTGCTATATTATTTGTACTGGTCAAAAAAGCAAGATCATTTAATTCTTGGTATTGGTATCACTCTTGATTTGACTCCATTGACGTATTGGTTAAACATTTTTCTTCTGCTTAGTATTTGGTATTTGTCCAGTTTATTCACATCTTAAATTGATTTGACATGGAATTAAATTCAACTCTGCATGCACTGTGCACTTCTTCTCCCATGACATATTCTCTATGTGACAAAAACAACTCCACCTTGGAAAACACAAGGGACTGTCTATGACGATGTTTACTAGAAGAACACCCACTGTATTTCCAATCACCTCTATAATCTTTGGCGGTCCCGGGGTCCACTTCATCTGCTGAAACTGCCAGTCACCCTCATGTCACCCTATATATAGATACACACACACACACACACACACACACACACATACATGATAGTTAACCCTTTAAGGACCAAAGGACATACTTGTACATTTGTCCCATACTTTCCATAGTTTGGCAAAGAGTTAGTTTCAAAATAACTAAAAGCATGTGCGTACAATCCTAACGGTCCTGAAAGGGTTAAGTCCAAAAGGGTTGGGTCACTTCTGATTCACACAGCACAGCACCCTCCACCCTGTCCACATGACACAGCTGCTTTATTAAGATACACATTATCTTAATTCACTTTTCTGAATGCAGCCCCAATTCATTCCGGTATTCAAATTTCATGCTCATGTCATAAGTAGGGACTGATAGGATGCTAAAAAATAATAAATATGAATAGTATGTAAAACAAATGCCAGATTTTAACCAAATTGTTCACCTATGGGACATTTTGTATCAACACATTAGAAGCATTTTCTGAGGCAACAGCTCTATGTCTGCCCAGCTCTTCTACTTTCTTCTTCACCTGAAAGTGCCCAACACCGTCAGTCTTGTCACAGAGGGTCAACCAAACACTTGCGACTATGTTTTCTATATTGTAGAGGTATCACAGACATGAGCGGGACAACACCTTCCCCTTTCTAGGCAGTCTTGCGGGAATCAATGGGGTCAACCCATTTGTTGTCAGGACACTGCCCAGTGAGCAAGTTAGCATGTGTTTCGTCTATACAAATTGTGTCAATGGTCAATGGGGTCAATGACTTTTGCCTTACAACCCTATAATGCACAACATTGTTGTTGGTGTTGTTCTGATGGTTGGCTTATGAACATTAATATTAGCCAATGTGAGAGAGGCCTTTAGTTTGCTTGGGCTCCTTTGTGATATTACATTGATAACCTTGATAAACACAACAGAACATTGATATTAAATTTATTTCATTTGTATGCAATCTATATGATTGTGGATTGCTGGAAAACAAAACAAGAATCATTGTTAGTGTCCAAATCTCCAAAACTACTATTATACACCACCTTCATGCCAACAGAGTATTTGGACGGTGTACCAGGAAAAAAACGGCCAGATAGAAATGGTGGATTGCTGCAAAATTAGACAGTTATATCGCAAGCTGAATATTTAAACACTGATCTTATTAGACACTGGGTCTTGCTACAAGAGGGCATATAATTGCATTCCCTGCTGCCCTATAAGAAGGTCTCTCAGAAGCTACTCTTGGATAGTGTATCTCTTGGTGAGAGTTGACTCCTACAGATGCATCTGTTACACATATGCCAAGAGGTGGGCCTGTAGATCTTCCAATGCTCATTTTGTAATAAATCTTTTGAACAGGCAGGGCAAGGAAGTGTGGCAATCTGGCGGAAATTCCTGGGGAACACTTGTCGTGTTTGGACGAGCAATATCCTGCTAGAATAGGCCTGTTGGAAGTTGTCGTACACGTGAAACGTGGAATGCTATACACTGGGATCCAGGTTCTGTTTGGGATACGGTGATAGTCAGGTTTGAGAAGTGAGGCCTCACTGTGAGAACTTCTATTCTACATGTATTGTGGCACAACACATTGCCCAACTGCTGGTGTGATGCTCTGGAGCACCATTGTATACGACAGTCGGTCACCTCTAGTAGCGATACAAGGAATACTAACTTGTGTGCTATGTGTGCTTAGTGTACGACAACTTCCAACAGGCCTATTCTAGAAGGATATTGCTTGTCCAAACACGACAAATGTTTTTGAGGAATTTCCACCAGATTGCCACACTTCCTTGCCCTGCCCGTTCACAATATTTATTACAAAATGAGCATATGGGACCCAGCTTCAGCAAACTATGAGTTTGGAGGATCTACAGGCCCACCTTTTACTTATATATATATATACAGTGCATCCTGAAAGTATTCACAGCGCTTCGCTTTTTCCACATTTTGTTACGTTACAGCCTTATTCCAAATTGT
>JAUZSU010070242.1:0-20635 GCA_034780255.1 Parotocinclus maculicauda | reverse complement strand
GTAGTGATGCCAGAGACGAAGAGTTTCTTTGGTAACCACGGATATTACATATTTCTTATTCGCTGTCACATTCTTTGGTCCGATTAAGCGGCATTTTGGTCCAAATAAGCGAATAAAATTACACGTATTTAATAGGATTTGATTCAGTACTTTAGGATTTGGTCCGAATAAGCGGCTGGTCCCATTAACTGGAATCGACTGTACTTAAAATTTAGAATGAGCAATAAAGTACTTAATTACATTTTTTTACAATATACTAACGTTCACAAGATATATTTTTACAATGCACTTATTTAAGTTATTACATGAGTGAGTACTTTAATTAACAATTATATTTGTTTTATTAATAGCACTTATACAGGACCAAAACATAACCAAAACGTTAAATAAAATATCCAGACACTTTTTTTTCTGTCATTAATGCAGTTCTTGCTCACATTTTTTGTATCTATGTTTCAATTAATTTGTAATTTTAGCTGTTTTTGTACTGTGCTTTATCTGAAACTTGTCACAGCTTAAGTCATGATGTGTATTTTTTTGTTAGATACAGGATTTCAAATCACTTCCAATCCCGATACCCCCTACACACACACACATACGTTAGTTTGATTAACAAGCACAGGCTAAAAAACCACAAGCACATACAGCTAAGCTTTTTAAGGGTTTAATAAAATACAAGATAAACAAAATATTTATTAAATGAGCAAAGTTGTTACGTGTAATCATAAAGTAATTTGCCTGAACACGCTTGCGTCTCTGCTTCCTTTACGTTCTGTAGGCCTACATATCGCTTAGATCTACTTTTTCCATTCTTTCCCTGAAGTTATTCCAATTTAATTAAATCTGCCCTTTCTGTTTTTTGTTTACATGACATAAGTCTTAGGAATATTCCACTAAGCACTGTGACTCTCCTGTGCTAGGTTAACAATAAAAAACATACAGAATGATTTTCATAATACGTTTTATATATTTATTTTATTTAAATTTTGTTTTTAAGTGTTTTATCAAGACCAAACTAAAACCAGACTGAACTACGATTATGAACTAAGACTATAATATAATGTACTAATTAATAATAATTTTAGGCTATATGTAATTTAGTGTTATACTTTACAAAATCTCAGATTAAATATTATTTTTCTATTTAGCACTTATTCATTATTATAGTTATATTATATAATCCATAATTAATGCAAAGTGAATGATAAACTAATTTAATGTTTTTATTTTCTTATTTTTATCCTTCTATGATGAAACAAATCTTAATCTGCTCTCAGTCTTGGTCTTGACTCGGACTGGACTATGAAAACTCTTGGTCTTGACTCGGACTCAGCTCTAGTGATCTTGACTTTAACACTATTTAATAAACTTGCCCTTCCTTTAATGAAGGCTTAGTCAAAAATCATTGTTAATTTGCCTGTGTAAGGTTTTTAAGGTGTTATTTTTTCAATAGACTCCAGCCGAGAGAAAATTTGTGTATATTTAATTCAGACAGACAGTGTATAAAAATGCCATAACGCACAAATATATCTCAAATTCTGCACATGAAGTAAGGTTGTGTTAGTGCATGAGCTCTCTGTAGTGCATCTGCTGGTCTCAGCTCAAGGAGCCTTTCGTCCTGTGGTGACCTAAAGCATATTACATTACAGCATTTTTTTTGCAATCCTTTCCTACCCGCAGCATGAAGAGAGACCATTGCACCTGCTACCCAGCTTTCTCTTTCTGTCCCCGCTCTCCCTCTGAGCCTTAATACTGATGATTTTACACGCATGCAGCCAGGGCATGTTCTCCCTCAGTCTTTCTCTCTTTCCCTCTCTGTCAGAAAAGCCCCCTTTCTCCTCATGACTTTTTTTCCCTGCTGCTTTTGGACTTGTGTTTGCACAGAAGGTCAGCTCAGTATCCTAAAGCAGCCATACTGCAGGGTCTATTTCTCATTGTCTCATTAAGTTAACACTTTGTACATTATAAAGAACTCAGAGCAAATAATACTGGGCTGGCATTCTAGAACGTTCTGTATATATAGACCTGTGCAAAAGTTTTAGGGCACCAATTGATTTGTAGTTTTATCAATGATATAACCCCCATATTATTGAAGACTGAAGTCCTCATTCCATTATACTATCTAATGCTCAATTTGCTTGACTTAATATATTCACAAGTTTATTGATTTCATGAATTGTACTTTAGAAGTCATTTTTGTTTAAAATGACTTCTAAAAAAAGTAGTAAAAGAAGCAATTTTTTATCCATGCAATACATTTGAGTTTGTGGATCAAATGCTTCTGCTTGTTATTGGTTGCCATATCCTCTGAAGGAGCCTTCAGCACCTTGACACTCATTTTGCACAGAATTTTCTTCTTGGCATTCCTGAAGCGCTCCAATTTGCATATATTTCTCCCAGTAGTCTGCTTAGATGACTTTAAGCTCATTTCTTTGTATCATTGTGCTGTATTGTTGCGTTTAAATCACCAGACTTGGTAGATAGCAGTATGTATTACACTAACATATCTGCTTTTGCACAAATTTGAGCAACCCAGTAATAATGCAGGAACTGTACCAGGAAGATTGTCATATCATTGTACTTGGGACTTCCGGTCTGCTGTGCCTTATTTAGCTATTATGATCCCACCCTGTTTTTAACAACGCTTATTCTGCTTCTTCTTTGATCATACTATGGGTTAAACTACACAGGATTCAGTTTAAAAATGGCCTGAATATTGGTATTGGGTATTGGCCCGGTACTTTGCAAATGTACAAATGCAGACAAGCCAGACAAATACTCCTAAAGTCTCAGTGCTGAGACATCTCACCAACTAAACTCAAAATGCAAATTAATCCTGGTTCCTAGTGCCAAGCCACCCTTTTTTGGCATCTTGAGTGTTTTGCTGTTCTGCCTGTGTCCAAGAGTGTCGGCGGGCATTGTTCCAGGTCTCATTTCAGTCTGTGTGTTTCTGAGTTTTCACCATGCCAGAATCCTCCCGAGTCATGGGGCTGGGTTTGTATCGAGCCAGGCCAGGTGTGTCTCGCATGCACAAAACTGATAATGCCTTTTTTGGGATTTTTGCAGATGATTCGCGTGGTTGTGGTAAAAACCATTATGGACGTGAACATCTTACCCTCAATAAAAGGCACTCTTTTTCAAAAACATTAAAAAGGCTTTTTAAACGAATACTTCTACATTTTTGCTTTAACTATGTTTACAGACACATACCATTACACTGTATTTCTAGCTGAGTAAAATACATGAAAAATACTTCAAATTTACTTGAACATGTTTGAATTAAATTAGCATTATCTGTGATGATGAATTTAACCGTTCAGTTGGATCCAACTTTCGGCCACTCTATGCATCATTGACCGCCATGCTTGTCTATGCATGACTGCTTCTTTCAGGTCAGTATTATCTTTACTTAAGTAAATAACGTGTGTACTTCTGCAACCTCTGGATCTGGCAGGTGGAAGATGAATGGTTACTGTAAATGGACTGTACATTTGTTTTAGCTAATGTTACACTTAGCTACATCAGCACTAGTAAAATGTGTATTGCTTTTATTTATCTCTGATAGTGAAATATGAAAGAAAAATAAAATGTGACTGGTTGTTAAAAGATTTACCGTTCTCCTGAAGTAGCAACCTGTCTGTGAAAACTGGGTATCAGTCAGATATTTATGGCTGAAATCAATTTTAATGTCAAAATATGGCCATACGTTCATTAGTCAACCAGTTCCACCCAGTGAGTAACAGCTTTGTTGCTGGCTGAATCACTGGCAGAGCTTTATCTTAATCCTGTGTGTCTGTTACTGTCCCAGAGTTATTCTATAAATGTGATCATTCATGATAGAGTGGAGCTCGTATCTTCAAACTGGCCTCTGTCTCCGTGAATCCTGATAAGACTCTGTTAATCCCAAACACGCCGAGCATTCAGCAGCCACCCAATCGCTTTTTAATTACTCTTCTAATGATATCGAACTACGGCGCCACAGCTAGTCCGCGTTCCCAAAAGAGACTGATATTAAAAAGCGGAACGGAAAAAAACAGACTAAAACGGGTTTCATCAATTTCTTCGCCAACAAATCCCACACACGCTCCCCCGAGTGCAGCCAGAGCGCACCTTCTAATAAGACTGCCCCGGCTGTGTGTGCTAAGGGTGGATTATTGGATATTAATATGCACTGGACGCTCGGCACCGCTGATTCAAAATAGCATCCTTTGTTTGCACATCGATATTAGACCCGCCAGATTTAATCAGGATGGTAAACAATGAAAATGGCACAAGAAGATAAAGAATAAAGTGAGAGCGAGAGAGCACAAAGAGAGAGAATAACAGAAGAAATCTTCAAGGCTAATGTAGCAGCTTGATCTTTTTACGCTGATTAAACTGTTATAAAGAAACCGAGGTGAATCGGTGGTTAAAGGCTCCGGACTACTAATGGAAAAGTTCAAATAGTAAAGCAGAGGCTTTTAATTCTGTGCTGCTTAGATTAGTTGTAAGTAACCCTGGATAAGGTAATAAAAACATACATTATCTTTACCATATGGTTCTTTATGGTCAAACAGTACAACCTGGTGATCTAACAAACAAGTTAAAGGAACTATTATGATAAAAAAAAGGCTATTTGACTAATGTAATGTCCAGTCAATGGCCATTTCAGTCAACGACCTGTTTCACAGAATGTAATGATGCCATTTACTGGTGCATAACTATACATATTGTCAGTTGGTGGTTGCATCGTCCTGGAAATCCTTTTAACCTTTATGTCTGGTGCCTCCATAACTGCAGCCAGAGTCACTGTATTTATACTTCTTTGTTTGCTTTCTTCCTTCTCTGGTCACGACACCAGCTTGCCAATCATGGCTTTGTGTCTTCCTGTCTGCTCCTTTTTAGTCTTTCTTTCTCAGTCACGTTCTCACGTTCTCTGATTCAGCCAGTATGGAATATTCTCTATTTTGTATGTAGCTATTTCCCACTTTGCCATTAGCATTAGTTTCAGTGTTCAGAACTTCAGTAGCTCTGTTTTCCTCTGTTGGTTCTGTGTCTTCCTCCCATATCCATCTTTCTTTGTGCTCTAGTCCTGCATTGCCTGACCTTGTGTCTAACCATCAACTTACACTCACATCCACTTTCTTCTCCATTCCTTTTTCGACTGAGCGTGACACAGATATGGCTACAAAGCAGTCAGCTTGCTGAATCTATTTCTATGTGTTACGTGTACTCCGGTACGACCCTGCCCTTTGTTTTGTGAATAGCCCTTTAACCCTTTATTTATACATTTCTTTGTTTATTTATTAAATTAATAAATCATCAGTACTTTAGGGTGATTATAAAAAGATGCATGTTTTATAGACACAAACAACAGGAACTAGGAAAGAAACGCAATGTACCATGTCAAAACACCAGTTAGCAAGCACTTCATATTTACACCTGTCATTATTAGTCAGTATTTATGAGCTATCATTGTGGCTTTAATAACAGTAGTGGCGTTCCCAGCTGCTCAGGATGACAAATGTGGTTGTGGTGGTGTGGCACAGATGCTAAGCTGTCGTTCGCTGCTTGTAGGTGTGCTGCAGGTTATGTCACCTGTGGAGGTGACCTTCAGCCAATAACACTTGGAAAACTTCTAACGTCCAGACAAAGCACCTACATTTAGTGAATGTGTGCACCCATGGAGCCCTGATGGATGTTTCTGGTAATTAACAGACAGACAGGTTCATGGACAATGTGATTTATTAGCTTTATTCTAAACTCAAAGTGTCTGGTGCTAATTTAGAGATGTCAGTCATGTTCCTGAGTCCTGACTTACTTTTTGAGGTCGTGCAATCGCCAATCAAGAGAAAGCGGTGCTTCAGGACAGGACATATAAAAAGTGCACTGTCCAATAAACCCTGAGATTTTTGCATACTCTGAAAACCTACCTGCCTGCACTGCATTCACTGCCAGAAAACAGGTCCGTTTGGGAGTGGCTTTCATTTACATGAAAAGCTGTTTGTTCAATAAGCATTTCCACTAGGTTTGCTGGAATTTCTGGATTCTTTTTCCAGAGCATCAGGGGACCATTAGCTGACTGTTCATATGTAAATGCGTGGTGTGTCAGCACATTCTGATTTGACTTAGCCGTTTTAAACATGTGGATCTGACACAAATGTTACAGTCAGCGAGAAAGCAAGGTCTACAGAGCATTCCATAGTATTGGGAAAAGTGTTTGCAGGTGTTTAGAAACATTTTTTTTACATTTGGAATCTGCATTATTAAGTTTTGCCTTTTCTGTTGTATTTTTATTTGACTTTTGTTGTGGGGGCCGGTTTGTTATTACAAGGGCTGACTCGATACCATTTTTATACGCTGCTACGACCTCTGGAAACACTCAGCTGTTTTACTTGTATCATCCTTGAGCTTAAAATAACTCCACACAGCTGACATGTTGACCATGCTGCTAGCTAACAGTTTTAACGAGTTTTAACTTCAGCTATTGCTCTTGTGACACATCTCTGTTTACGGCGTGTCGTCCAAATTGTAGTAAAGCATATACGTGATAGGAAAGATATTGGATTAAACTGATATTTCCTCCATCCAATCTCCGATCCAGTGATTTGTCACATATCGGGCCGATACGGATACAGAATATCGGATGAGTACAGCCCTAGTTCTTACCAAGACAATAGATGCCAAATGCCAAAAAGTCATTACTTTTATTAGTACATGATTGTGCAATGCACACCCAAAGACACATGGGCTTCAGTGGGTGTCTGTTAATTCTGTGTTGGGAGCTTCAAATTAGATTTTACTCACAACCTGTGCTGTTCACCAGGAGTTTGAGTTTAATGAACGAATGAACGGACAGCGTGATAGTGAAGTGAAATATTTTGTCAATTGATTCACTAAAATATTGAATTCTATTTATATTTTTATTTAATATTGAATGTATTAATCGAATGCATCTTGGCACACATTTTACTACTGCGTTTAATGAAGCTAAATGGAAGCTATAAATCCTGTGTAGTCTTAGAACAATAGCCTGTCTTCCCTATATAACCTCACCAGGAGCACGCTTTTATTTGGGACTGAAATAGTGAAGGAGAGAAGAATTATAGTAAAGAACTTAGACAGTTATGGGTATTCCAAATCAATATACCACCGAATGCATATGACTAGATATGAGCCCCACATTCGTGCCAGCATTTAAACTGAGAAACCTTGAAGCAGCAGGAGTATCTGATTGGGAAAAGTCGGGGGCAGGGAGTCCACTCCACAGGGGAGGCTTCTGCTTAACGGTTGGAAAATCCTGCGTATTTATAGCTCCCAAAAAACAAAAAACAAAAGCACTAGCCATAGTTCTGCCAGTTCACTTTGATTGGCAATCAACCAAAAGCTGAATCACTTCACTGGCCAGGTTCCATCCTGCTCCAATGCCTCTACTCATTATCTAATTATTTTGGTACATTCACCCATCCAGCCATTATTCACACAGTTTCACGTGCCACCCTTTGCTCACCCGGCAACTCTGGGCGCAAGGGCAGGAAAAAACCCTAAAAGGTGCGCCACTCATTGTAGGGCACACACACAGTCATACACACAGTCACACACTAAGGTCAACTTTTAGAGACACCAGTTAACCTAACATGCATGTCCTTGGCCTGTGAAAGGAAACCGGAGTAACCGAGGAGGACATGCAGACTCCACACAGAATTCAGGCCACTCCACCCTGGGATTGAACTCAGGACCTTCTTGCTTTGAGACAAGCCACCGTGCTGCCCTGTTTTGGTACGTTCAGTTCGTAAAACTTAAACAGCTGATATATGTGCCCCAGATATTGCACTATTGAGCAAAGCATGTAACACAAATGACCTTGTGGACAAGGCTTGGGCATCAATCCACCTCTTAAAATGTATCACTTTTATTACAAACAGCAAATCTAAGAGCATCAATACAATTGTAAAGGAGTTTGCTTTCCCGGTTTCTTTGGAGGGAATAATCACCCTGGAGAGGAGGCTAATGTCTCGTACTTAATAGCAGGTGACAATCCAATGCTGTAGGGGAATTTGGAGAGACTACAGAGGACGCGTGTGAGCAGATGGTGTATTTCTCTTCCTATCTGTCATTTCCCATTTCGCTTCCCGACTGCTGCTCTCACCTGAACCATCGGATCTTCTCAAGCTCCCTATCAGCACTGACAGACAGGAGAGAGTAGACAGACATGGTGACAGATGGTGAGTGAGCTACTGCAGTGTATTATACCTGCACTACCATAGCAGTGTATAACTGTATAACATAATAACGTCTTGCTCATTTAGAGCAGGTTTTGTGAAAATTGGTTACTCTAAATGTGTCTACTATTGCAGCAGTATTACAATTTTATGAGTTGTAAGTCACGTCTTGTTAGTTTTACAAATAAGAATTGAATATTACCTCTACAGCGAACAAAATATGGCATTTTTATGAACCATTAACAGGCCCCTTAAATTCTGACCCATTACAAAACACTGGTGGATTATTTTCATTTCTTATCTTTTCATTTGTTACAACTGTGATTACAAATCTATTCATTTAAATTTACTGTTTAAATTTGCTCTCTGCAAAGGTTGTGTAAGTAATTTTCGTTTAGGAAATCAACAAAAGAAAATTTTTCCTCAAGAAACATTGTTTACTAATTCAATGTTGCTTTTATATACAGTAGTGTGCAAATGTCTTAGGTCACCATTAGATTTGTCATTTTTGCAATGGTATAATGTAAATGGACTGCTCACAAAAATGAGGGGATAGTTTAAAATGAATGAACAGAATAAAAAGAAGCATTTGATTTTATTTCATTAAACAAGATCATCAGAAAAGCAACGAAAAGCCAAAGAAAGTTGTTTGATAATGCAAATGGGATTTATTTATACACAAAGTCAATTATGGTGATTAACAAGTAAGTGATATATTCATGGGGGTGAACAGAAGCATATCAGACTGGATGAGAGTGCCCCCACATTGACTGTTCAATAGGGTGTATGGTCACCCAAGAGTGCCAAAACACACTAACAGTGATGGGGCAGGATCAGATTGTCCAGCAGTTCTTGTGGGATCCTCTTCGTATTTATTTTGAATTATCCCGAAGTCTATAGAACACATTGTCAACGATTGAACCCAAACTTTTCAACCTTGGATTAATCACTCCATAATACTCTTTTCCACTGTTACCATGTCTTAGCTCTTCCACCCTGTTTCCCTTGTGAAAAAGTGGCTACCCTTCCAAAAACACCATTCCTAATCAACCTTCTTTGGACTTGATCAGTTTGGTCCCGATGAAACTGCCAGATGCTGCTATTGCTCAAGTGAAATACGTACACGTACAATACTTTATTTTTTAACACCACCTTCAAATTTCCTCCATTTTCTGACTGATGATGTATACTAATAAAGAAACTCAGAAATAATTATATATGGTCATTATACCATTGTTAAAGCACAAAATCTAATCTAATGGTGGCCTAAGACCAGTTTTGAGAAGTAGCAAAGTGTATCGACCTAGCAACTGTAGTTAAAAAAACATTTTCATGACATTTCATTAAAACAAAGTATTTTTGTTTTACAGGAGTATTTATCTCATTTGTCTATCTACTTTCATTCCACTTCATTTCAAAATAAAACTACAATGCACTTTTAACTTCAGTACACTCAGAAAACATCCACAACCTACAAACTGAAACTCATCACTCTGAACGTAGCTGCATATTAATTAACAGATTGACTTTGGAGATTTAATTTGTTTATCACATACAAGCTCTATAAACCTACATAAAAATAAATGCATAAAAATAAAGTAAAGCATTTTATTATTATTATATGTATGAAGCCATCTGGGGTACACTATTTCATCCTTTGATAATTTCATTCTACTGTTTAAAGTTAAAAATGCCAAAGAGTGTTAGAGTACCTCTTTCTGTACGTTTTAGACTTTTACAAAAGTTACTGGGGGCCCAAAATTTACATTAAAACATGGGTATTAGTTTGGACTTTTTCTCTAGATTTTGGAACATGACTGTGGGCTCGATTTCTGATGTTAGACAATGTCTAATAAAGCCCTGTCTCACTTTTGGTATTCCAGTGTCTGACTGAGTTAAGGTCAAGGTTCTGTAGAAGCCAGTCAGGTTTTCATTCAAAATTGGCAAACCAAATCTCTATGGATTTTATAGGAATTTGATTAAGGACAGCAAGGCAGAAGGTTGATGAGCTGACTTGTTGGAAGCAGAAATCTAAAAATGTGTCACTCTGAGAGTCCTTGGGTTATCAGTCCAACTAATTCTGCTGCCACTGATTGTCTATGGATAATCCAAAAATATACACTTTATATTATGAATGTACTGGTGAAAGAGCAGAGGTCAAAAGAGGTCAGTAGTTAAAAGGGGTGTCCACAAACTTTAAAGAGATAGATGGATAAATATATGGATGGACAAATAGGTGGGTACATATTTAGAAAGATCTGTTAACCCATTTTCATTCTTTCCAAAGTATTGATCTGGATATTAAAGTTTTACCAAATTTTCACACTGCTCTGTGACCTCTCAATTTATTCTTCTTTTTCTCTATTAAAAAAATTAACATGTCTGTCTGGCACATAAACAGCTGCTCTCCAGAGCTTGGCTGAGGATAAGGGAAATGTGTATCATAAACCAATCCATCTATGGTTCTTAATCTGATCAGCACATTGACTGACGGGAATCCAGCATGATGGTGTGATCCAGACCGTTTTGTGTTTGTATGCAGGAAGGAAGGAACGATCAGTGACACACAGTGAGCTGAATCCCTATGTGTACACGTTCGGTAAACCGATCGATACCAAGCGATTCTGGCAAGCACTGCCTCAGCAGAAAATGGATGAGGAAAGGAGTGGAATTATTCGATTTTAAACAATTGACAGCTTGACTCCCCTTCTCCATTTCCAATATCTTGCTCCTTTCACTTTGTCTTGTTTTGTTTCTGTTATTTCGTATACCTGTATATGTAGATTGTGTTTAAGGTTTTGCTTTCTCTACACCACTCGCACTATTTTCTGCTGCGAGTAGCACTACATAACCTTTCTGCGCTGTTTCAGCATACAGTAGCTCTTAACATGCACTCATTGACGTTTCTCAGCAGATCCCTCAGGCTGCCATCTTAAGCCTGGTTTTGTCACTTAATTAGCTCAGGTGAAGTGTGTTAGATAAGCCCTCAGAGGCCTGGGGGATTGAGTCAACATGGCTGTATACTTTGAACTTAAGAGCATGACTACCACCAGCTATAAGCATAAATGGCCGTAGCTTCCGAATTGCCTGGGGCATCCACATTACTGCCTCATATTTAGGAAAGTCTAAATGAAGTACTGCTATTTCTACACAGATTCCTACGCTTTGTTTTTTGCCAGATAAAAACCTTTAGCTTACTCAATGAAAGCAAAATAAAACTTTACTTAAACCAGAGTTTACGAGAACAAATAGCTAAGGATTTAGTATTTAGTCCACTGTTTACCTTATAAACACATTCAGTCCTTCTTGTCCTGTAAGTATTGCATGGTTTGTAGTTCATGTCGGGTCATACGATAGGTAGAAAATCTTTTTTTTTATCCTTCCTGTTTGGAGAAAGGTATACCCCTGCTCAGTAATTATTTAGTTGTTTGAAAATGTGACCTGTTTTCCCCCTGAAGGTTATTTTTGAATAATTATGGATGGGTACTGTGTAGGGAAGAAGGCTGTGTTGCTGGTTCGCCTGTCAGTTTGTTCTGAATGCACCCACTTCATAAATGCTCAGCTCTTTCCAGCACAAAAGAAAATAAACTATCCTTCAAACCATGCAGTGAGAGTTGTAAGAGAGACAATTAAAGAGTCATGCACTGTGTAAATAAAGCACTTTGGATTGACTCACACTGGTGTGTCTCTGAGCTTGTTTTTTCTAACACGTCTTTACATCCTCACATCTGATGCATGGGGAATGTAGTCTGTGTTCCTCCACTTTTCGAGCATTTAAAAGCAAGGTAAACTGTTTTTAATTCATGGATAGGTTATACGCAATAATGTGAGACATTGCTGGCTTATTGGCTAGTGCAAGCCAGAGTTAATCCATGGATTAAAAATGAAGGGTTCTATTCTCTAACATTAACATACTCATAGCAAATTTATATAAGGCATGATGATTGGCATATTAAACACACATTTTTATAGCATATCCCATATTTCATTTAACTTCAATTGCCACTCATATGATATGCTTGGTTGAGCGGCATGCAAAGTTGAAATTCTTCAAATAAATTATGTTCAAGATGTTAGCGTTGGCAGCAGGTATTGTGGGTTAGAATCATTATTTGGCTTCCTAAATTCACCAGGCTATATTAAATATGAAAAGTTTTTTTGTCAGACCATTATTTCCAATGCTCAGTGGTCTAGGTCGTGTGTTCTTTACACCACGTTTTCTGTCTTTCATGTTGTAATTTGATACACAGTACTGTCTAAAGGTCTTAGTCATTCTATTTGCTTCAGTATATATTTTTTATTTACATTTTAGCGGTCACTGCACTTTGTAGTTCTACAATTACAGACTGTAGTCCATCTGTTTCTCTACATATTTTACTCTGTCCTCTAAGGGTCAGGACCTTTGCGGGTGTAGTTTCTAAAAACCTCATTGTGAGCGTTGGACCGAAAATAGTCCACCAGCCAAAAATATCCAGCCACTAGAATCCTGTGAGCATTGATGAAGGAGTAGAGGATGACTAACGCTGTGCAACAACAGATGAGCTACTGTCGCTGACTTTACATCTACAAGGTGGAGCAATAAGATACACGTGTTTAATAAAGTGGACAGCAAATGAACAGTGTTCAAAACTCCAGCAGCAGTGCCATGTCTTATCCACTCACCATCACAGAACAGAGTAAAAGGACGAACAAAGGATGTTGAGAAACCGGTGGACCACAGTCTGTAATTATAGAACTACAAAATGCAGTGACCACAGAATCTAAAAATATACAATGCCTTAAACTTGTTTACTGTCCTCTAAATGGTTTCTGAATGGCTCATGGATGCTGTAGTTTTAATAATTATCCTATAAAGACTCCTTTTGTTGCAAGTTTCACTTTTGACCGCTGTTTTTTGTAAATGTGTTTGATCATGTTTGGCCCACTACCACTTTGACAACTACCATTATCCTAGAAATTGTATCCTGAAACGTTTTAAGATGCTCTATGGTGCTTTGAAGTCTTAACTACACTGCTCACAATAATTAGGTAATATTATATTATGGAATAATTTATTTTGAAGTGTCCCTTAATTTTTGTGAACAGTAGATTTCCAGCATTTATGTGTAACTATCATTAATCACTTTAGACTTGTTTATAAATAAACTAGGTAAACTATTTTGATCTATTATTTTTAAGGTAAATGTTTTACCTTATGTCATATTTGGAAAATACATAGAATATAAATGGGTCTGTAATAAATTACTCAGGACTTTTAAACTGTAGGCTATATGGAGTTATTTTCTTGGTGTTAATGTTAGCATAGGTGCTGTGGTTTGCTTTTTTACGGGGCAACACATTGAGCCTGCCTCCAGGATCGACCGTTCCTGTGCAAAAATCAAATGCCCCGGCACACACACACACACACACACACACACATAGTCCTCTTTCGGTGCTGCTCCTCTGAGCTGGGTGATGCATGCTTCCCAAACATGAGGGTAGGTCGATGTAAAAAGTAATAAAACACCACTGCAGTGCTCAGTCTCCATTGTTCAGTCTGTGTTTATGAACTGCTGAGCAGCAGTTACACACCAGGGAAGCAGCTGACCAAACCACTACAGCATTACTCATTACTGACCAGATCTTTCTCCATATGCGTCCCATCACAACCGTTGTACCACGGTCCAAACCTCCATATGGCCAAGACCTGTGGGAAAACCATCATGCCAGTGTGTGGTGTACACACCGGTGCAGATAAGACAATATGCCTGTAAGACAGGTGGTGAGATAATCCTTGCCAATCAATCTGGCCATTTATTCAGGCAAAGCAAACATCCTGTGTTGTCCGAAGCATAAAGACCAATACAGATGTTCTGGATGAATACTCCAAAACTATCATCGCTTGTCCATTTTTACAGGAATGCTTTCCACTGCATTTTTAAAGTGTTTGATGTCTTCCATACCATCCATGGCTTTGTCCTTATGGGTGACATTAAACCCGGATCATTATTACTACTCAACCAAATCTTACAAATCCCAAACAAACAAACAAATCCCAGCAATTTCCTTGCATTTTCCAAGCCCAGATTCCAGTAGCATCCAGTAGATTGTCAGATGATGAAGCTTGAACCCTGCTAAGAACGTATATCTTCAACCCGGAGTCCAACAGTGGTGATTTACATCAGTTCTGCCTGTGCTTTGTATTGCACACAGTGATCATAGCCTTGTATTTGTCTCTTTGCTTCAAAAAATAGAAAATGTAATTTATACTGCTCACAAAAACTGTAATGAAATATTCAATATTTTTTAAACAGTCTATATAGCCTTTAATGTGTCAGTCAGAAGTTTGTCACACACAAAAAATATTTATTCATCTGATTTATTCAAACAACAAAAGGAATTAATTCAAGCTTGTGTTTAATGATGGTGCATTCCAAACCAACAGTGATTTCTATAATTTTATGACTCACCCTTTTCAAATTTTGTGAACTTTTGCCAGCAACAAAAACTCAGACGAATCACCATTGCTTCTGCATCTCATGAAGCATTTCCTGTAATTTCAATCCGCCGCTTCACTGGCAGTCTTTACATACTTGAGTAAAAACACACTGTTCTCTTCTTCATGTTCTTTTTCTTTCAGTTGTTCCCTCTTTGAAGCACAAAGCCATTTTACTTGCTTATAAAATTTTCAGAATAATGTGAGTAAAAATAATAGTAGCCTAATACTGTATTATTAATAATTATAATAGGCTTAAGCCTGATGTGTGACTGAATAGCTTTCATACCAAAAAAAAAAAGCTCAGCTCTTGTATAAGATTGTGAATCTTCCCTGCACCTTTGCATTTGCACAAGCTTTTGCATTAAAAAAAATAAAATTCCAAGAAATAATCCTGTCATGTGTCAGTGTGTGACTGCCTTGATTCTGTTTTGCTTCCAGAGTCAATCTGGAATTGGGCAGTGTGTGTTGAATCCTTATAAGAGGCCTTCTGGTCCTGTGAAATTTCTTCTGAGTTGAGACAGGTCTCTGTCCAGCGTAGTCACCGAAGACCAGGGAAGCTCCAGCAAACAGGACTGACTTGGTGGAACCTTATGTGTGCCAAATTGAGCTCACTGAGCATGTCTGAGGGTGTTTGCTTAACTTTTTCAATAGTGTGGGTAAAATAGCAGAGCTCACTAATTAGAAGGGGCATCCACATCCTTTTACTCTATCACTGTAGAAAACTGTGGAAATACAGCGCAGAACTTCACACCTCAGCCCACAGAACTCAGCCCGGCATGTGGGAGAACTTTTCAGACACAGCTCTTCATTAGACACATAACAGGGGTCAAAAAGACGCAGAACTCCGACAGACTTCTCTTTAAAGTCCTTCAAACTTCAGCCTAGAAATTAAAACATTAGCAAAACTGTAAGTCCATTCCATTTCAGCTCTGAATTTAAAGGATGGAGCCACATATCTGTTCAGATTCTTGCCCTCTGTAGCTCAATCTTTCATTTGCCAAACAGATTATCCAAATCCTCAACAATGTCCTGATGCCACAATCTAATGCTCAAATAAATCCAGGCTTATTAAATCTGATTGTATGAAACCCCTCTGCTCCTCTTCCCTCTCTGATTGCCGTCTCATATCTTACCTTCTGTCTGAGTGTGAGAGTGGATCCGGTGCTTATCTGAACGGGTTCCTGGGGATGTATTCTAACCTTTGTGAATTGTAAAGCTCTAAATCTTTTGACTGAAGACATTTCGAGGGCACTCAGTGCTAAATGTGTTTTGGTAAATGGCTTTATTATAAAATGTCAGTGGTCAGAATTTAGCATATTACAAGTTAAAAGTAATGACCTTGAATTCGAAATATTTTTATTCATGATTAATAATCCAGGTACGTAAATCCCAGATTGTTGAATCACAAGGTTTTTGTGGGTGAAACGTTTCTTCACTTATCTAAATGGCTAGCCCAGTCTTATAGGCTTGGTTTAGGGAGGAGTCAAAGAGGCCATCTATGTTCAAAGGGAACACCAATCCTTGAACCTTAGATAAGTAAAGATTTAATTAGTTAATTTAAGACTTACATTTGACCAATTAATAAAAGGTTTTATAAATCTTGGTCGGTTTGTACAATCTTGATTTATGGTGTTATGTAGATGATTTGTGAAAATAAATAAAATGTCTTTGATCCCGTTATTGGAAATTCCTTCTGCCAAAAAAAGTTGTGGGTTACATGGAAATGTCTACATAAAATTTAGGGATGTTTTAAAAAAAAAAAAAAGAGTTTCTTAAAAAGTGTATGAGTATCTAGAAATAATTGTTCTGTATAAGTTTTATGCATTCCTGTTTATTTTGTATATAAAAGTTTATTTGTTTCTGTTTGTCAAATATGGGCTTCAAAAACTCCCTGATTTCCCAAGCAAAATGCTGAAAAAGTGTTTGAGTTCCTTAAATTGTTTCTGACTTCTTGATAAAGTTAACTGGTCCTACTGTGTTCTTGAATATCAAAACACCACTAATGGGTGTCCCTTAAAAAAATTTGGATTTATAAAAGGGTACTGATCTTTAATGGTTTCGAAATAGTCCTGGTTCATGGAAAAGGGTTCTTGAATACAGCTCTTGTTTGCAGAAAAGTCATATCTTTTATAAAACCTGTCTTCTGAGATCATGGCCCAAATCGTGTAATATGTCTTAAATATCTTATGATTTAAATATGTATTCTTTTTTGTCTTTCTTCTCCCTCTGTTCATCTATCCATCAGGTTAGGGCAAGCGCTATCGCTCAGGACGCCGATCAGAACTATGATTATGCCTCCAACAGCGTGATTCTGCACCTGGACGCCGGAGACGAGGTCTATATCAAATTGGACGGAGGTAAAGCTCATGGCGGCAACAACAACAAATACAGCACTTTCTCTGGGTTCATCCTGTACGCTGACTGAACTGCTAAGGGAGAAGAAAAAGAGAAAAAGGCTGGAAGTGAAAGAAGGCACATTTACCATCCTGCCGCTTTGTTTCCACAGGATCTCCCTGTTGCCTCATCTTTCTTACACTGGATTAAAAGTGTCAGTTGACAGAGGTCATTAAAATCATTCACCCTAATGACAAATGTGGCTGTTTTGTCTAAAGTCCTAAAAAAAGGAATCTTCTTATTTGAAGATTCATCAAGAGAGACTTTGACTGCCAGAGATGTTTCTCTATTCATCTCCCTAACGTATCTCACTTTCCGTCCATGGATACCTGAACCAGAATGTCCTAAGTCGTCTGTCCTCCTGGGAAACAGAGAGATATCTGAAGGCTCGCTTTATTGACGGAACAGATCGTTTGAGATTTCGTTAAAATCTGATTTCAGAGTATTGAAAAAGCTTGTGCAGAGTGAGAATTTGTGCTGTCCTTATCACTTTTGTTCTTTACCACTCCCAAATACGGGAAGAACAGCCCGTTGTGTTGTGCTTGGCTCTCTACCAGACGGGGCTTGTGGAAGAACGGTGTCCATGAAGGACCTTTCAGAACATAAAGGACACTTTTGCTCATGCAGCTCAGCCAAAATCATCTTAACCTCTTGTGAGGTCTTTTCCTTTCTTCTTCCATACTCTGTTTCCCAATCCTTAATGAGTACAAGCACAAATAAACCAGATCTAGCTTGTCCTGAAGCAACACGGTCCATGTTTTGTTTAACAATTGAGTTGGTATATCTTAAAATCAAACTTCTTCAAGTTACAGGGTATCAGTGTAAAAATAAAATCAGTATATCAGACCCACACTAAGGGTTGCATGTATTAAGAGAGCCCCTGTAACAAAAGGCCAACCCTGGTCCAGTCACATGACATCCACAAACTCGACCCCAACCCCGAGGAGCATTGAATTGCCCTTGGTTCACATTGAGACCAGAACTGTACCACCAGCAATTCGAAGACAGCAGCCAACCTACAGGTGGACTTGTGCATTGCCACTGACCTGAGAGCTGGACTTCAATAATATAATCTGGTGCTAGAACCACAACACAGCTGCGTAACCTACAGATTTCTCTTTGCAAAAGGCAGGGATTTAACCAGACTGACACAGAGCACTGCTTCCAAATGCTGAGCTGCCCAGTTCAGTTCCACCTCTGGTAAAGAGAGGTCTGTCAGATACAGAGTTGCATCCAGAGTAACTGTCAACATAAGGTCAGATTGTGTTCTGTATAGTGTCTGGTCTCAGTGATTATCTCATCGGTTTTACCCCTCTAATACCTCTGGGGCAGATTCCCAAGTCTCCAGTGCTCCTCAGGATTGTGGTTGGTTCAGAATTGTTTGTTTCGTTTGTCGCCTACACAGCACCCATTATGGCACAACAATAACTGTCATGTGTGAAGCTGGCATTTAAGCCTACGTAATGTGATGTGAAGTCCAGCATAGTTAGGGTAAGCATCCAGCTCCTAAGCCTCATCTTGATAACTTACATTTGGGTGTCCATTGTTATGACTCATCATTACTGCTTTTACAATTAATATCAGACATCCTGGGTTTTAATTAGCACAATATTTCCACAAAAAAAAGCATGTATGGTCTTCAGTCGGTATAACAACCATGTATTGATAAAGCCAGAATGAACTATCTTATGGATCTAATGTGCAACTTGAAGTTCTGTCACCATTTTTTATTTTGCATTTATTTAAACAATATTTAATTTATTGCACCTGTTTGCATCTTTGAAAGTTTGTTTGTCAGTCAGACCTAATAAGACAGAAACTAAACAGCTGAAGTGAGTCAGGAAGTCAAAACGTGAACAAAGGAGAAGCAACCTGAAGGGGTGACGTGGAAGGAGCGATGGATGCTGGGGTAGTCCTGTAGGACCGGCTCTGTATAGTACATACCTCTTTTTGTGGAATTATTACTTTAAACCCAAAATGTGGCAGCATGGTGGCTCGGTGGGTAGCACCACCTCACAGCAAGAAGGTCCCAGGTTCAATCCCAGGGTGGAGCGGCCTGAGTCCTTTCTTTGTGGGTTTCCTCCTACAGTATAGTCCAAAGACATGCGTGTTAGGTTGATTGGTGTCTCTGAAAGTGGCCCTTAGTGTGATGTAAGGTGTGATGATCTCTATAAGAAGCTGTGAGCCCTAACAATGGACACTAAAACGAAAGTAAGTGAGAGCAGATGTAGGAGACAAGCTGGATGTTTAGGCTAAGTATGTTTAATGTACAGTCTTCTGGACAGACGAATCCACTCTCAGAACGGAACAGGTTCATATCTAGGGAACTTGCTGTATATAATAATTGATCTTGAAGACATGTATGGATGTGTGGTATCTAATGATTTGTCAGTGCCCCTTTACCATTTACTTGCTCTACTTTTGTCAATTTCCTTTTTGTTGCTCAGAAGAACTTTATAACCAAATGTACTAAAAGTACTTTTAGCTTCTTTATGGCTCAGTGGTCTAACCTCCGAATGACATGTGGATTTTACACATCAGGAATTTTGTCTGATTAGCTGCTAATTAGGAAATTAAAAATGGAATTTCAGACGAATAGGTCGTGCTTTAGATAAGACCATTCTGAGCTGAGTCTGAGTTAAGACCAAGAGCGAGACACATCAAGTCCAAGTCAATACCAAGACTTTTGGTAGTCGAGTCCAAATCGAGACTGATACTGAGACGAGACTGATTACTCTGAACAGATTAATTCCATCATATATTTTGTGAAATATATCATCATATCACATCTTAACATCAGATGATTAAAAATAAAACGTGTTCATTAATCGCATACTGAATGATTAGAGGGCGAACTTGTTTTTCCCTGGCAGCCAATCAGAGTGCAGATTTTATTTAAGCACGTAGAGAAAGGAATGATTTTATTTTGTTTAAGTGCGTTGTTGATATTCAATAACTATACAGAAAGGCTCAGTTTATAATGTTTCATAACATTATGTTTGTAATATTATCTCAATTTACTCAGCTGGTGTCCACAAAAATTTCCAAGTCCACATAACCTCGAGGCCAAGACAAGAGCGAGTTCAAGTAAGGTTGAGACTAAGACAGGATGGAAAGTGCTTGTTTATGTGTTGTATGATTGGGGAACAACAGCACTATGAATATTATCACCAATCACAGTGCACACATTTAATGTGTGTACATCTAGCCCTCGACTTTTAGGTACATCTTCTACCCAGTCCACCTGCAAACAATGGCGGTTCAGTGGTGAAGGCTCTACACTACTAATACAATGAATGGGAGTTCAAATCCTGGCCTTGCCAAGCTACCACTGTTGGACCCTTCGGATAAAGACATTTGCTGCTATGCATGTACACTCCTTGATGATTTAACAGGGTCACCCAGATGACAATATATATATATATATTGTTATGATAGCAGGTAGCTTTTTAACCGGACCCAGTATGCGGGATAGGTATACCCCCCGACGTATAATAAGAATGGGGAAATAATGAGAAATAACCAAAAAGGGGGATAAGAGCGGAGCTAAGAGACTCCTAAC
>JAUZSU010070021.1:0-20641 GCA_034780255.1 Parotocinclus maculicauda | reverse complement strand
ACAGGCGCGTTAGGTTACTTGTTTACTCTAAATTGGCATTGACTTGTGTGTGTGTGTGTGTGTGTGTGTGTGTGTATGACTAGTCTTGAGATGAGCTTGTGTATGGATATAACCTTGGGTGTCACTAAGATGGCCACTGATGCTGAATAGGACATTAAAGAAGCCAAACAAACAAACCTTCACTAAAAACATATTATTTTTCTTGTACATCATTCACAACATAGCATTGTCATTGACAGGTTATCAGCTTGCTTATGTAGTGTTAAATATTAGTGTATTTGGCACCAAGGAATGTACCAAATCCTGGTCATTAAAATATAACTGATGGTGGGCTGTGTAGGTCCAATCTATCATTCACCTCTTTTTGCAATCAGTTTCTGACAACGAATATTTTTGGGTGGCAGGATCAATATTAGTCCAGCAGTGACACTGGGACGTTTAAGACCCCTGGTATTCTCACCCATGGCAGCGTCACTATTGAGATTATTCCACCTTTTATGTAGTAGCTCTGCTTTGACTGCTAAACAGGTAGTCAGGATTATGAATGGGCATAGTGACAGATGGGCTGTAGGCAGTAACTGTATACAAAATTCTCCTCGAAAATAGATGTTGTTCATGAAAAGGTCAGTGAGTGTAATGCAGCATGAATATAAATCTCATGAACTGGTACCTACATGAAGCTAAAATCTGTAACTTCCTGGTAGCATATTTTGCTTTGCCATGGCGTGTTTCACAGAGAATTGTATCTTATTAATGCTCAAAACAATATAGGCAATTGCAAGTTCCATGCCTGATCCTTATATACTGCTGTTGGTAAGTCATGATGCTTTATTGCCATGTACTTTTACATGTGTGTGATAAGGTGGTGAGCAGTGCAGAAGAGATTTCTAAGCTCTACCTTGAGCACAGTCGTTTCCCATCCCTGAGCAGCGCTGAAGTGGGGCCGGTGATCACGTCGCAATATGGGGGAAAGTACAGCAACATCTCCACAGGTATGCTTTTTTTTGTTATTACACACTAGGGAAAACCAACGTGTCCTCGCCAAACATTGTTGTGCTCAAACATTGTACTTCCATTTAACTGAATAATCCCAGTATAGGCAAGGACCTCTTGACAACATTGCTTCTAACTGCTCCTGCCAGGAAAATGGCCCGTGAGGTATCCTGGGATTTGTGTATGTTTTAGAATAATTAAAACATTTTTCCCACTTAAATCTCAATTTAAAGTAAAAACAAGTGCTCGGTGTTAATAGACATAAAATAAAAACTTGAACACAACACACACTTCACGTTAGACCAAAACCAAAACTGTCTTCTCTAACCGGAAGTTCAGGAAGTGTACAAATAGGGTTACAGGTATGCTTGCATTTTTGGTCTGTGGCCTAGCTATTCCACTGCTCTCTTTGTTTTAAATACATTAATATTGAATAGCATATCCAATGCACTTGTAAGTTATACTCATGTTTTATACAAAAGTAGTTCTATTGACAGAGCATTTGTCTTCTGAAGAATTGAGAGATTACAGACATAATAAGGCTGAGCTGAGGCCTGGTGGTCTGTAATGTCTCAATTATCAAATGAGTGAAAAGGAGAAATTGTAATTGTGTTCATTACCAACAATTTATATACATATATATATATATATGTATATATATGATAAATTCAGAAATAAGAAGCGCAGTTGAGTGTATATTTATTGCAGCCATTGACTTACTTTCTTCACTGAAAGCAAATGACTATGAGAACTATGAGTGTATTGGGTGTCACACTGAAGACAATGTACTTTTGGTTATTCGAGCAACGTAGAGTATAAATGCGGTATTTTAATAGCCATTTTTTCACTGTATAAAGTGGTGCTTGAAGCTTTGTGAACTGAATTATTTTGTGTATATACAATGCATTTGCAAAGCCTTTAGGCTCTTTCTCTTTTTTACCATTTCATTATTTTGTGGCCTTATGCTAAAATCTAGTTTCATCATCTGCACTCAATACACCATAATGAATTAGTGAAAACATAATTTTAAACATTTTTGCAGATTATTACATTGAAATACATATTCAGATCCTTTACTCAGTACAAGCACCTTAGGCATCGAGAACAGCCTCCAGTCTTCTTAGGTATGATCCCATGCGGTTTGTACTCCTGGATTTCAGGATTTTATGTCATTCTTTTCTGCAGATCCTTTCAAGCTCTGTCAGGTTAGATGGGACCGTTGGTGGACAACCTATTTCAGGTCTCTCCAGAGATGTTTAAATGGGTTTAAGTCTGGCTGGGCCACTCAAGGCCATTTACAGACGTCTCTAAACCACTACTACATTGTGTTTGCTGTGTGCTTATTGTCATTGTCTTGTTAAAAGGTGAACATTTGGCCCAGTATGAAGTCCTAAGTGCTCTTTATCAGATCTTTGTACTTTGCTCCATTCAGCTTCCCCTCAACCCTGACCGATCTCTCTGTCCCAGTCCCTCAAAAACACCCCACAGCATGGTGCTGCCACTTCACTATAGTGAGCTTTTTAAAATTCTAGTCTACTAGACATAGAGAGAACTCTGTTGCATGAAAGAAATAAGAGTATCTGCAATATCTACAAACCATTTAGCAATTAATTACAACTTTTGTGTAAATTTCATCAGTAAAGTTCAGATCATCTGCTGCTGTGATTGTGAAAACCGTTGGTTCGCCATGTTTGAAAATGTGTTCTGCGCATGGCTCTGTCCCATAGGAGGTCTCAAAGCAGTTGTCTGTCCAAAATCAGTGACCAATGGAGATTCAAGATGAACGCCTTCTTCTACGCCTGACCATATGTAAAAGTGTTCCAATATTTCGAAGCAAAGAGAGATTCCAGCAGCAAAATCCAGCAGCAAAATCCAGCAGCAAAATCCAGCAGCAAAATCTACCCTAAAATTGCTAATTTGCACAAGGTTACGTGTGTGTGTGTTCACAGAGACCCTTTGCTGCTTACTAATAAGCTCTATTTGTTTTTCAGAGTGGACTCAGCAGGATCTTGAGAGGAATGAGAATGTTAAGTTTTGCAGGCAATACATTGCGTTTCACGACAACAAATCGATAGTCTACTCCGGACCCTCTGGAAACTGTACAGAGATCAAGGGAGAGTAGGTTTCCAAGTTAACTTTTTTGAAACTTGAGTTGCTGTGTCATGTGCAGAATTCTACCAAAGTCAACGACATTTCAGTAAGCAATTGCCCTCACTTCTGCTTTATGGTTATGTGCAGGCTGCTGAGCCAAGACTCTCCCTCTGGAGAGATGAAAGCTGTAGTGCGGGAGTGCTCTATCAAAGGAGAGGATAAACAGTTTCTTGAGGTGTGTTAAAGGTTATAACAAAAGACATTTAAGCTCTTTATCATAACCCATATATTAGCTTTAGTGGTTGTTATACCTAGATATTATTTTATTTGTTCATTGTTATTATTTTTTTGCCTTTATCACAATCCATGATTTCAGATCTGGCATAAGAACAGTAAGATAAAAAGCCTCAACCTGACTGCACTGAAGAAGCATGGAAAGGTGTACGCAGATGGTAAGATCTCTGCAGTTATGTTAAATAGTTATCATGGAATTTTGACATTCATTCTCGTCTTAAATAAATTATGTAGAAATTTATATAATAAGTATTTAATATTATTGAATATAATAAGTAGGGTTGCGAAATTTCTGATAAATTTCCAGTAAATTACCGGTAACTTTCCAAGGGAACTTTAGCTCTGGAACTTTGGAAATATTCCAAAATGCAAATCTTCCAAAGAACTTTAGGAATTTATTGGAAATAATAGAAAATATTGTATTACTTAAAGGAACTGTATCAAACACTATCATCAATGTACCGTGTTTTTATCAACAGCAGACATATTACATTGTAATAACAATATTACACTGACAACAATACAGCAGGCATAACAATAAAAATAATAACTATGACACAGTTAGTTGCAAGCAAAACTTATAAATGCTTAATTCTTTCATTGAACAATCAAAAGTTCAATAAAAAACAACCAAAATAACTAGGGTTGCCGCGATTGGTCGACGTAGTCGATTACGTCGACGTCAATATTTTAAGTCGACGCATCAGTTTTGTTTTTGTTTTTATTTTTTTATGTTTATTAATGTCCCCTTTTGATTTCTAAAATGCGTCCGTTCAAATAAATGCTTTTCCTCAACGTGCGTGACGTCAGTGAGTCTCCAGTCATTGGTTAGCCACTCAAAAAAATGGCGGCTGCAGCGGAGCCAAAGACGAGCAGTAAGGGGTTTCACAAAAGTTTTCAAAGACCAAAAGCGTCCAAAGTATGGAGTTACTTTAAATTGGCTGAGGACAAAAAGGTTATTTGTACACTCTGCAAATCTTTAATGGCATATGGTGGCAGCACCAGCGCGATGCACGAACACCTTAAACGGAAGCACACAGGCGCGCTTCTGGAAGACGGGCCACCAGAAAAGGCAAAACCACCATAAGTGTTTCTATTCGTGTTTTACCATTAGTAGGTAAGGTATTTTTTAATATATATTGTGCTAGTAAATGCTAAATAAACTTATTATTAAAGCCACAAAGTCATCTGACTTCTTCCTTGGAATTTTCATTAAATAAGTAGCTATTTGAGTAAATGTTTAGATGAGATCCTGGGCTTATACTGTGTCCTTAGTGCATGTTGGATAAGTCCCTTATCTGTTTTATTTTTGCTATTATTTCATTGCACATTTCATTGTGTATGAATGCCATATACACAACAAAAAGTTTTGATAAATATAATTTAATGGTTAATAATAAGAATTAATTAATATTTTTTCTCCTTTCTTTCTGTCTTGCTCTTAGTATAAGGCAAAGCCAAGTGAATAAATTCCTGCAAAGCAAGGATTGCACACCAAAATTTGCAGCAGCTCTTACTGAAAGTGTACTTAACATGAATGTCAAAGACATGAGACCCCTGTCAGTAGTAGAAGATGAAACTTGCATTAGATAAAGGGTTTAATAGAAATGTGGATTTCTTTGCAAGTTACATGACTTTGAATAAGCTCTCTTTTTTGTTTATGTTTACTATGCTGGAGAGTAAAGTTTTGCACTTTAATATAAATCTGATTACATTTTGTTTTGTGCTGCATTATTATGACGGTTTGTTGTCAGAATAAAATAAAAATATATTCAGAAAATTAATCGTTTAGACTAGTCGACTTATCGATAAAATAGTCAATAGTTGAATCAATAGAAAATTAGTCGTTAGTGGCAGCCCTAAACACATCTGTCAGATGTCATCTGATCTAGGGATGGTCA
This sequence comes from Parotocinclus maculicauda, assembly GCA_034780255.1. Taxonomy (NCBI): domain Eukaryota; kingdom Metazoa; phylum Chordata; class Actinopteri; order Siluriformes; family Loricariidae; genus Parotocinclus; species Parotocinclus maculicauda. The sequence goes on along the minus strand of JAUZSU010070021.1, from coordinate 15,362 downwards.
TTTAGGTTTTTTTCTGGGCAGTACCAGATGTGCCCCATAATCATTTATTCACTTGAACTGAAACAGACTATCCAAAACTAGACTAAACTTCTTAATCCTTCAAGGACCAAGGGACATATTTGTCCCATACTTTTAAATGGATACCAAATGTGATTGAAAGAGTTAAGAAAGAAACACTTACAGTATTTATTTTCCTGCAACACTTCACTTTAACCCTTTCAGGGCTGTAATTTGGCATCTATTTAAAAGTACGTGACAAATATGTCCCATGGTCCTCGAAGGGTTAAGAAGTTTATTCTAGTTTTGGATGATCTGTTTAAGGTTCAAGTTTGAAACCACTGCCCATTTTACAACAGTCCAACTTAATATTATGACTTTACAGTGGGAATCCAAAAATAAACACAAATACACATTGAGCAGAAACCGTAGCTTTGAATATTTTCCACATACACGAGTATGATACATTGTCACACTGTCCCTTGTTATATAAGATAATTATAAAATGTATCTAACTTAACTAAAGTTCACTCTCTGTTGGTCGTTTCAAATGAAAAGCCCTGCGGAGTTTTGTGGTTTCATGACTGAGCTCTGAAGCAGTGTCCGCATTAGTATGTAGTATGTATGTAATATATATGTAGTATACAAGTCAAATTGATTATATAGCACTTTTTAAAAATTAGCAAAAGCAGCTTTATAAACATGTAATAGTACGGGAAAACTCCCGTGTTATAAGAAAGGAACCTTGATAGTCAAACTATTAGTGAATTTATTAGTGACAAAATCTTAGTCAGATGTGCTAATGCAAATTAGGAACCTGCTGCTACTGCAATACAGGGAGCGGTGCAACACTGTGTGTGCGTGTGTACGTGTGTGTGCGTGTGTACGTGTATGTGCGTGTGTACGTGTGTGGGTGTGTATGTGTGTTGGAGAATGTGAAGTACTAGTGATTTCAAACCAGCCTGATGACCATTCTTGTTTCTATGACAACGTGACCACTTAACCATATCCAGGACCAAAATGCCAGTCACACTTGAGCAGAGCAGGAAGCAGTGGTCAGAAATACCTTTGACTGTTAGTCATTGTTTTTTTATAACGCACTTCATACAGAGCACCAGATTCCATTCTGCCTTCAACTAAAAGTCACTAAAGTCTTCCATAGATTTGGCTTTTTAAAAGGCCGTCATTTTAATACCTTTTTTAATTGTTGTTTAAAAGGAAATCTGTCTGACGCTTTTTCAGGTATCCCATTTATCAATCTATCTCTTAGCTCTCTCTAGATTTGCCTGTCAATACCAAAACCCTGCTGCCAAGTCAGCATTGACCCACGACAGCTCTGTGGATAATTCTATCGATTTTACACCTTCCTTTTACACACTTAATGTCAGTAAGGTTTTCACTGCATTGTGATCCCCTGTCACCAACACCACTCCCTACTGCTGCTGCCCAGTTTGAGGTTCAGTCTATAACAGCATCGCTGACCTTCAGTCAGAAGTGCAGTCCAAGTGCAGTGCAGTCCAGATTTAAGCACAGGCTCCTCAGCATCTGTAATACAAGAGCTGCATATAACAGCGTGCAAGTCGTGAACATGATCAGGTCATTAGGTCATGTGTCCGGCACATCCCACAGTAACTCGGTCAGATCAAAATTTGGAGGCCAAATCAGCACTCGAAAGTGTTGCCATGTTTCTCAAATCAGTACAACCAAGATACAGTGATGATTACAGTTAATTATTAGTAACTGTAATTGTAACTCAGTAATTGGTAGGTTGGAACATTAATAACTGTAACTGGAAAGTTGGTACAGTGATAAATGTGTAGTAGGTTAGTAGAGTGACAACTATAATTGGTAGGGTGGCACAGTGACAACGCAATAACTGGTAGGTGGTACGTTAACAATTAGTACGCATGTAATGATGCATCCATCCCATGCAAAAATGGAACCATATGTATTGTTAGATGGGAATGATGCATCATCTAGCTGGATTATACATTTTTTATTATGCTGCTCATGGGTAGCACTGTTGCCTCAAGACAAGAACATCTTGAGTTCAGTCCCACATGGATCGTGTCTTCCCAGAGTCCAAGACATGCTTTAGGTTTATTGATTACCATATGAGTGTGCCCTGTCTAGGGTTGTTCCTGCCTTGCACCCTATGCTGCCAGATAGGCACCGGCTCTCCTGCGACCCTTTCAAGGTTTAAGCTAATGAGAAAGTGAATGAACAAATGAGGATTATGCTCATTATGCCAGCTTATGCAATTCCATTTTTGAACACCAGAGGGATACTCACAATTTGTTTGTTTATTTATTCGGTTTGTTTAACGTCGTCATCGGTATCAATGGCTATTTCAGTGACACACACAAGGTTATATCTACACACAATGTTATGCACTAGTTACATACACATACGTAAGTGCCAATTTAGAGTAATCAATTAACCTAACATGCATGTCTTTGGACTGTGGGAGGAAACCAGAGTAAATCCACACAGACACGGGGAGGACATGCCGCTCCTCGCTGGGATCAAACCCAGGACCTAGGGGTGGCAGTCCTAGCCACCGTGCCCCCTTCATGCTCACAGAAACATATATCAAAGTCAGTAATAATCCTTTTAATTTGATTAAATTGAGGGAAAAACAGATTATTCATTTTCTTATCCGTTTAATACTAAGTGGACTACAGATGTTTTGTGTAAATCTTTAAATGAATAGTACATTAAATGAAGAAATAAAAACAGGAATGTTTTCCCTTGTATTGTTTAGGATACAGTGAAACTACACTACACTTTTGCTTACAATGTTAAACCGAATGTTTCAAGTAATTTCTTTTAATGCAGTTTTAAGTCTTTTTAAAGTAAGAAAACCTATTCCAGAAAGTGAGTTGTTTTACATTATTTACACTACATGAAAAAAAAGAATCTTTTAGCAAATGTAAAAATCAGTAATCATGTAAAAATTGAATCTTACACTCAGTGTTGTGATTTGCATTGTGAGTGTATCATTACACCTCTAATAAATAGCACAGTATGTAGGAAATGATATTAAATGTTTTCTCTCACCCTCTCTTTCTCGTTCCGTACAGTGTCTCCTGAGGCTCTGGGCTTCCTCTCTGCCATTGCTGTTTTCGTTTTTCTCATGATCATAATTTTTTTGTTCCTCAATAATAAACTGTCCATTGAGAACGTTGCTCCCCAGCCCCTCGACCACTACAGGAAGACCAAGGACCTCCCAGGTGAAAATATCAATCCATCTGTCCATGATGTTGTAGGGGAGTATTTCTATTTCTTGTTATGCGTTACTTCTAAATAACTCATTAACAACAACACATTGAGTATCTAGTGTGACCATCTATTTTGCTGTAGGGGTGTTAATTTTAAGTCCTTTTGGTAACAAAGGCACTTAATTTAGAGTGTGGTCTGTGCTGCCCTCTAGTGGTAATGTTGGTGTCTTACACCCAGTTTATTTTTGTCTCTGTGTTTTAGATAAAGGTTATGGAGAGGCAGATTTTCAGGCTTGGTCATCTGACAGTGACGATGAGGTGATGGGCCAGTATCAGGAAGCTATGACGCGCTCGAGGGGTCTCCGGGGGCGATCCACAGGGACTGGCGCCCCCCATTCAAAAACCTCTGGATGGGAGTCACAGCAGAAATACTGTCCCCTGTCGGCCGAGTATGATGGCTACAGCAGCGAAGCTTCTGCGGCAGACGGTGAGTGAAGCTTGTTTGGAAACATGTAGAAACGTTAGGAAACATTTATGGCATTTAGCAGATACCCTTAGACCCAGAGTGTCTTACAACTGACACATTCTTAGAATTCAAGAAATTATGGGATAAGGGCCTTGCTCAAGGACCCAGATGTGACAGCATGGCAGAGGTCGGATTTGAAACCTGGACCTTCTGGTCCAAAGTCCAGTACATTAACTGCTTGGTCACCACAGTCGAAAACCGTACGTCTGACATCATTGATTCCAGAAAACCATACAGATGAACCAAACAGTCCTGGACGGTCTCTGCTGTGTTCGGGCAAGTTTGTAACACACACACACACGCACACACACACACACACACACACACACTTATCAGACATTGCTCCAAGAATTGAGGCACTTTGGAACTCAAAGCAGGCTCAGGTCGCCTGCCTAAAGCTTCTGTAAAAAATGCAGATGATATGCCTACCATTAGGCCTAGTAACAATAATACTAATAAATATTTGTATAATAATACTAATATAATAGTAATAAGTATAATAATAATAATAATAATAGGCTAATAGCAATAAAACATGCAAACTCATAATTGTAGTAATAGCAATAATGATAATAGTGATAATAATGATAATAGGCCTACCACTTCTCATAAAGGATAAGGATAAGGATAAACTTTATTGATCCCTTTGGGAGTGTTCCCTCTGGGAAATTGATTAATAGTAATAATAAAAATAATAATGCCTTCAAGCTCACATTAGAAGTCTGGCGCTACCGCCAATACTATTTATATATATGTGTGTGTGTGTGTGTGTGTGTGTGTGTGTGTGTATGTGTGTGTGTGTGTATATGTATGTATGTATATAAAACCTGATGATGATGTTGATAAAAATAATAATAATAATAATTATGATAATAATAGCCTATCCTAGGGCTATATATCTATCTGTCTATCTACCTATGCAGGGTGGCGTATAAGTGTTGAGTTGTAGGGGTTGAGTTTACTGTAAACATAGAATTGCCAGATTGTATTTAACTCAGATGATGATTAGGGCGTATTATGCTAGTAATTAATCCAGAAATCCAATTATTTTAAAGGATTCATCGCCTTTGCAACAGGCAAAGGTAAAGGTAAACTAAGTACTACAAATTTATTGTGATTGAATTATAAAACATTATGAAAGTGTATTCAGTTAGTCAGCCCTTTTAGTGGTGAGTAGGTGTCTGCAGTACCTGCGGTTGCCCCTAGATGGCAGTCAAAGATCGTGTCTTTCATGTATATCTTTCATTTACACACTGCTCTAGGGTGGAGTTTAGTATGAGAATTATTTATTAACGTGCAATAATTCAGCATGTGCCTTGGAAAAAAGGAAATTGGTAGAGGAGACGGAGAGAGAAAGAAGCTGAAAGCTGGTTTTAATAAAAAAGCTGATGTGTTGCTGGAATGCATCTGGTTGATGTCAGGGTGCACTGGGTTTAGCTCATGCTAAACCCCACAACACACACACACACACACACAGACATATTATTATGTGAGAGCATTCTTTCACCCCATCTGAGTTTGCTACTGTCATTCTTTGTGTGTGTTGTGGGGATTTTGTACCAAATCCCTTTTTGGAATTTGTCTTGAATGTAAAATACGAGTTGGCACGAGTATGAGTATTTGCGTGACAGCAGTGTTTAATAATGACAGCACGACAAACGCATAAAGGAAATGCTGCCTGAAGTGGCATAGGAAGTGCAAACTCTAGTCTGCTCGATTAAGTGCCGTAGTGCCGGTCGCAATGTCGCAATTGGTTAAATGGAATAATTGCGGTGACCTGAAAGACTAGAAGTCAAAGTTGTTTTTATAGTGCTTCTTACGATGGCACATTGTCTCAAAGCAGCTTTACAAATATTTAGGACCAAAGCCCTAATTTATCAAGAAAAAACTCCCTAAAAGTTATAAGAAAGTGCAGCCTCCCTGTTTATAGTGGCATTGGGGGCTCTAACAGTATCGCTGTTGTTTAATGAATTGTTAATGTACATTTAGCCCACGTTTTCAGTGTAAGATTATTCCCACCACACCAATATATGATTTGAGGGTTTTTTTGGAAGAATCAGAATTGCGTAGTCTGTTCAGTAAATGCAACTAATGTTGTACAAGCCTAAAGTGACTGAACAGCCATCTTGCTTACCAGCCACGTTTGATTAACAGCTAATACTGATTACTGTCAAAATAATGCAACAAGAACTTAACACAAATGCCAACATAGATACAAAAATAAAAATTCAAAGCATGGCAACAGTGAAAGAAGCAAAAAAAAATATACCGCTCACAAAAAACATGCACCTAGTTAGACGTTCAGACTTTTTCGTTTTCGGTAACCCCATTCCATCTCAGTCAATGTATTTACTGCTTTCTTTTATTCAAACTTAGTTACCTCAACCCAGTACAGTCAGTTCATAGTCTGCCTGTTACCGAAATCTACTGACTGGAAAACTGCTGTAGTCCTGCTGCGATAATTGCAGTTATGTTAAATAATTGTGATTAGACTGTTATGTGATAATTGGGACAGCTCCATGTGTGAGTTCTAAAATTGTTAGATGTGTATGAGATTGATACACCATAATTAAATTCTTTACTCTTCATATTTCGAGCACATCTAAAGTTGATGACTTTTGTTGTTGCCATGGTGATGTATTCGCGCACCGTAAGTCATTATTAAGGGTTGGGTTTGCAGGAACACACACACTCAGACTACCAGAGCTGTCAGTAGCAGTCATTGCCCAGGGCGCTGCACACACCCAAGAGATTAAAGGGTGTCTCAGACAGTAACCTGTCATTGCTGAAAAGTGTGTGTGTGTGTGTGTGTGCGTGTGTGTGTGCGTGAGTGAGTGAGAGAAGCATCATTAAGGAAGCATATATGGTGTTATGAACTACCGAAGTTAGATTTAATGTCACAGCTGGAAAAACTGATAAATCTGACTCCAATTAGAGAGACATAAAAGCGAGAAAGACAAATGAAAGCCTTTGCTCATCCTGCTGTAGCCTCAGGTCGAAACTGGTGGCAGATTTTTGATCAAAGACTTGCCTTGCCAACCAGCAGAGTGGAAGACCACCTGACTCCTTTACTCGCTGTTTACGCTCTGTGCTACAGGAGGGAAGAGGAAGGGAAATAACACAGGAAAAGACTAAGACAGGATAGGAGGAGGTGAAGAAAAGAAGAAAGAAAGGGTGGGGAAAGAAGGACAGAGAAATAGGAGAGTGAACAGAGAAGAGGGAAAACAACACGAACATAAACATCAAGAGAGGCAAGTAACGCTAAAAAGAAGTGAAGTAAAGAGAAAAAATTACAATGAAGGAGGGATAAAAAAAAGAAAACGAGAATGAGAAAAGTAACTACACACAGTGTCGCATAACGCCGTTTTTATATGTGCGTCCATGGTTTAATAAGGTTATTAACCTTATCATTAAGGTTATTCACTTATATAACCATTATAAAACCTCTCCAGATTTATTTTAAGAACTTCCTATTGATACAGTAGTACAATCCAAGCAAATTTGGGTTAAGACTCTTGCTCAAGGACCCAACCGGGGCAGTTTGGTAGAGGTGGGATTTGAACGGTGAAACATCTGGTCCACAATCCAGTATCTTAAGACACCACAGAAACAAGAAGGGAAGAAAAGAATCAAAAAGAGAAGATTTGAACAGTAGGTAGAAGAGAAAAGTGCATAACTGTATATGAGAGAAGAAAAGAAAGCAGTGTCGTGTTCTAGTAATGCAGTGCAGATGATATTTAACTTATGTTTGTTCCCATGACAACACGTTTCCCAGCGTTTCCCACAGCAGTGATGTCACTCAGTGTGGCCACCCAGTCTGTGTGTGTGTGCATGCATGTGTGTGTGTGTTCAGGATTTCAACACTGTGTGATTCTGCGTTTGGGATGGTAATGACCCATTATGGTTGAATCATGATCTTTCCATCACGGCTGCTGTGGACTGACTCATTGAAAGAGGGCTGTAACTTAATCACACTATAATATTGTGTACTTTATAAAATTAGACTATTTTTAAGAACATGCTGCTCAGCGTGCCATGCGATTGAGAGCCACCGATATGTTTCCTTTTACTCAACCTCAGTTCAAATCCAAATCTGTGTCGTGCTGAGATCAAAGCAACGTTTTTTATAAGTGTGCACATTTCTGTGTGTGGATCCTGTTGCCTAACGCCTACCTGGAATATGTCCAAAGTATAATACTAAGCCATTTGAAATTATGGCTCTAGCTGGTACAAGAAAAGAGATGGAGAAAAGAACTAAGGACGGTAAACAGAGATAAAAAAGAATGTAAGGGATTAAGAAAAAGAACAAAAGAAAGGGGCAGGAATAAAGAAAGAAAGAAAAGAATGAAAAAGTAAAAGAGGAAAAATGATAGAAGGGGAAGTAAGGAAAGAAATAAAAATGTATATAAAAGGAAAGAAAGTACAGAAACAAGAAAAAGAACAAAGAAAGAAGGATCAGAAGCATCAGAAAATACTGATGAACCACAGCGAAAATTAACCAACGTGGAAATTTTGAAACTGATAAACCAAAAGCCTAAACCATAAGGTTGTTTCTATCATTTGCGTTTTTCTCGTTTGTTTTTTGAACTACATGTAATTAAATATTTGATTGATATCTCACTTAAACAGATATTGTAAAATAATCACATATTTACATTTACAGCATTTAGCAGACGCCCTTATCCAGAGCGACTTACAACTTACACAATCTCACAGTCCAAGCAATTGTGGGTTAAGGGCCTTGCTCAAGGGCCCAACTGTGGCAGCTTGGCAGAGGTGGGATTTGAACCCTGGACCTTTTGGTTCAGAAGCCAGAACCTTAACCGCTAGGCTACCACAGTCTAGAATAAGAATAAGCTAAGAGCATCTTATCATATGGAAAACACTCACCTTGAGTCTTGTTTCATCCACTGATCTGTTTAAAGACGTTTGCAGTTTGAATTGATTGCTGACTCTGCAGAATAATATAATAACCAGATGGGTAAGTGCATTTCCTATACTGTGGTCACTTCACTTGTAACTAAGATGGGGTTTGCCACACATTTTTCCGCAAAAAGCCATAAGTGGCAAAAAAGAATCCTACTACTTAGTCTTGCAGCGATCAGTGGTTAACCTCTGCAGAAAAAACAAACATATACAGTGATACAGCTTCAAGATGGTTGCCACTACTGTTATTGGTCATTGTTTTTTTTAAATGAAGAACACCGTCATACAATGCCAAATATCAACCGAAGAGATAACGTATGCGTCATATGTCAAATTGTGTAGGTGATGGAAGGCAGTGCACAGTTACATTTACAGCATTTAGCAGACTTCCTCATATAGAGTAAGTAAGTAACTTAATGTAAATACAAATAAACAATAGACACGATCAAACAAGAACATGATGTGAGTCTTTAGTCGCCACTGAAGGTAGCAAGAGACTGCCCTTCTGATATCCAGTGAAAATTCTCTCATTTCCTTTAACTTTGTCATTGCAGACAGCATGACCATGAAATATTTTTTTCTGGTCAAATTAATTTCATTTATTAATAAACATCCATTCCAGCATTTCAGGCCTGCAGCACATCCCAAAACAAAAAAAAAAAGTTAGGACAAGGGTAACAGAGCTAGTAGTGAATAAAGAAAAAACTAAATAATTATGTGATTTTAAACATGTGATTGTAATCACGATTTGGTATAAAAACAGCACGCAGGAAAGGCTGAGTCTTTAATAAGCAACGATGGCCAGATTAGACTGGAAGAAATTTCAATAGTTCTCCTTTAAAGTTCATAAAACATTTTAAAAATTCAAGAAATCTTGAGGAAAGTGCATGTGTAGCAGGCCTGAAATGCAGCAATGAATGTTTATTAACAAATATAATAAAATGACAGAACATGAAATATAGCAGGTCCGTACTGTCTGCAATGAAATAAAAGTCTAAGTAAATGTAAGAAACAGTGTTGAAAGAACAGATCTATAAAAGTCTAATCTTCACAACATATGGCAGGAACAAAAAAGCTAACAAAAAAAAAAAAATCAATCAACAATCAGATTCAACAATTTAGACTCCACCAAGTCACACAGTCGGATAGATTGTATCCAAATTAATTGAATACAAATGGAGGACAATCCATACCATTCTTAGGTCTAGACCATTGCCAACAAAGATCACTCCAAATGCAAGGCGTATAACAGTCACTAAAAGAAACACAATGCACTCCAGCCTAAAAACTATACTATAAGCAAACTATAAATATACACATATATTTGAGCAGTATATGTGTGTAAAGCATGGTGGTGGTAGGATCATGGAATTACCTGTTTTGCTGCATCTGGACCAGGAAGGCTTGTATTTATTGCTTCAGCATGAATTAATTACACCAGTAAATTGTAACTGAAAACTTCTGTTTGTGAACTGAATATGAAGAAAATGTGGGTCAAGCAGCAAAATGATAACAACCTTAAGCTCACAAGTCTTTCAAGCAAAAATGGTTAAAACAAAAAAAAATAAATAAATAAAAATAAAAAAGTCAATGTCCTGACCATAATCAACAGAAATGTTGTAGAAGCAGTTTTCTACTAATATCCCGTATACGAAGACGTTCTGTACAGACGGATGGGATCAACTTTCATTGCTGCACAAAAGGCTCACACCAGATACAACAGAGACCCCAAAGTAACACAAAGTGCTATTTTTTATCTTTAGCTTGAGGGAACAACATTTATTTTAATCTGGATTGGATGGTAGCATGATATGTGGATGGTATCTCAAGTTACCAATTAATTATGAGAATTATCCAGATCTCTTCAGTGATAACTGCAACTTTAAGCAGTTCAGTTTGAATAATGGATAAATATGTATGAACCTCAAATTGCTTAGTACTTGTGCATGTTTCCTAGACGATGGGATTCCCAATCCTTATTTGATTTTAACTGCACAAATAGTCACAACAGTGCAGTGGGGTTTTAATAGAAACTGATTTTTCACCAAAAAAAATCTTGGTGAAAAATTGCAAGGATGTTTTTATTTAATTAATATTTGATCTGTCAGGTTGGATAATTTATAGTTTAAAAAAGTATATATATATATATATATAATATTATAAATAACTTGTGCACATAAAAATAGCATTTTTCGAGGCTCCATAAGATACTAAAAGCACATGATCACACTTTTTCCATTCCAAAATTTTGGATATTTTCTCAATAACTAGATGGGCAAGTATAATCTTATGTCACATTTTTAGCTGGTTTCTCCTTATCTACTTTTAGAACTTGTGTGAAAATGTAATGATGTTTTAGGTCATATTTATGCAGAAATCTAGAAACTTTCCAAATGAGATATATAAGAAGGGGTCCTTGAATGAAGCCGCTGAAGCCCTATTGTAAGTTATTCTAGAAAGAGCTGCTTGCTAAACACTTAATAATTATGTTACTCTGGCGGCTATAAGTTTGCCTTACTTATAAATAACATTAGCCTTGCAGCTCTACTGAGAAACTGAGCTAATCCATACAACAAACGTCTTGGCTGCTCAGTGTTTATATTTGCGAACATTTTCATAGTTACAACAGCCACTGTTCTTCACTATCAAAATTAAATCCTGAAAGAAAAAGGTAAATAGCCAAAGGAAAAATAATGAATGAAGTTAAGAATGATCCATTTAAATACCATTTTAATTAAAATGTCTGCTTTTTCATATATTAAAAAAAAACCTTTTTTTCAAGAAAATTCATATACGAGTACACATTATTGTAAATGGGAATACATACAACATTTTGTTTGTAAAGCTCCTTGTATGTTTTTAAATACATATTAGTGTTCAATAGTTGTTGGCAAAACGACACTTGGTAGCTCTACATCCCTGGCATGCCGAGAAAGTGAATTACATAACGAATGTGAAATCGTTACAAGGATAAAACAACAAGATGAAATAAAGAACTGTCGTATTTCTGGGAAAAGCAAATGCAGGCCTCAGTCCGGTCGGTTGTCTTATAAAGCTCCTGGCTGGATCTGAGCAATTCTAATTGAAAATGTCTGTATAAAAGCGACTTTATTTTCACAGTGCACGCCAGCGTCAGTTCTTCCAACGAATTTGCTGCATGGGAGGAAATAGGTTACTCACTATGCATGGACTAAAATCAGGTTAACATAATTCACATGTAACAGGAAACAGCTTAAAGCTGTGTGGTTGTGTGATCTTACCTGGTTAGCTAGAAGCTGCTCGATCTTCCTGTCTTCAGAAGATCCCCTTTCTAACTTGCCCTGATAAGCAACCAGCTGCTGCCTATCCTTCAGGTCTTTGTAAGTCTGATTGGGAATATCATTCAGGATTTTATTCTATTAAACCAGGACATTCTAATGGAAAACATAATCAGTTCATTTAATTCACTGACGTATCTGCTAGTTTAAACCAGTGATACTCACATCAATGACGATGCCATGGCATTTATTCTTTTGAGCCACACTGAGCTTCAGCTCTAGATCATCGATCAGGTTTACATATTCCTGCAACATCTTATTAAACAACAGATGTCACAAGTTCAGTAACACGCAGAAAATGTATGGTTTTATTGACCATTTATTTTGATCCTGAAGCAGCCACTATGCTTATGGATGCACTACTCTATGAGAAGCTCTAGAGGAACAAATGTAAGCACCCCAGGGATAAAGATACTTAGGGTTGTTTATCAATGTTTCACTGCTGGTTCAGTAGGGGTGTCACGATACACATAGTAATATTCATTTTTTTCGATACGGGGGTTTCGATACGAGTTGTGAATCGAGTACATTAAGATTTTTTCTTAATTATTTGCTGCGCCGTTTCTGAACCCGTGCTACAGAGTTGCAGCCATCTGCAGAGCAGAAGAGAGTTTTGAGGTGTACTGTAGTTTCATACGACTTCTAGTGACACATGGTGTATAACAAGTGTGTTACTATGACGACGCCCGAGCAGTGTTTCTAGCTACTGGGGGAAAAAAAGTCATGCTATTGTTTTGGTTAGCGTGCTGGACGATTAGCTGACTGTGAAATGGCTAGCGGAGAGAGCAAGACTGAGCTGGAACAACCAAAATCAGGAATATTTTGGCTTCCCAGCCAGTAACAACAATGACGGGCAAAGAATAGTGGACAAAACGGTAACTGTGTGTAAACTGCGAGTATCAAACATCGGTGCTAATACTTCCAATATGCAAACTCATTTGCGGAGACACCGTCCAAACGTGTCACTAAAGAGAAAAGAGAAAACACGAGTCGCAGCATTTAAGCAGCCGATAAGTGCCGATAGTGAACGGGCAAAGCTAATTACTCGCTCCATAGGGAAGTTTATAGCTTTGGATTTGCAGCCGTACTCTGTTGTAGACGATCCTGGATTTCGATATTTGCTGGTAATTGAGCCTCGTTATAAAATTCCATCTCCAACTCATATTTATGAAAACTTCTAGTACCAGTCATCCTTTCCAAAAATGAGTTTGTATTGGCCTCTGTGACCTCTTCATCAAAAAAATTAATTTAATTTAAAATCCTTTTCTTTCTCCATGTTGTATCGAAAATGTATCGTATCGTGCAGCAAAAACAGCAATATGTATCGTATTGTGAAATTTGTGTATCGTTTCACCCCTAGAGTGCAGTAGTTTTAAATAGAACAAATATTGTATACGAAACAGTATATAGTCTGAATCCATTTCACCAAACCAAACTCACTGAATCACTGAGAGAAAAAAAGAAATCCTGTATAAAAGATGCATGGATAATTGATCAATAATTGAAGCACAACCAACTGAATTGTAATCGTAAGTGAATCCCACTATAGTCCTACTGTGATAATAGGACTGTTTAAAAGAGGATACACGGTATATTTCCAGTTTTCAGTGCTACATCTTTTCATATTGTTTTAATATTAGTGTTTAAAATAAAGCATTATGAGCCAAGTATCTAAAGTACAGTACATAGTAGTATCTTACCCTACCGTACAGTAGCCTAAAAGACTGTGTGATTATGATAATGACTGGTCAATGTCCATTTTGGTCAACAACCCTAATTCACAGAACGTAATGCAGACGATAAACGGTATTTTTGCATTATTACTGTCTCTATCAGTGGCCATAGTTTATACAGTTCATACATAATCTTTGTAATAAATGGTCTGAAAATGTAATTGTATCTTTTTTCATATCCTTATTTGGTACAATGGTCCATACTTCTTTATGAATAAAGACTTCTTCCAGACAATTCATTTAAAGATAAACACAAGATAAAAACAACAACAAAGGAATGGCTATCATAGAAAGTTAACAGTATCTCTGTTTGTTACCCAAACAGCTGATTTGTGGTCATCTCTCGACAGGCTAAACAACTAAACAAAGAGAGACTCACAAATGATGTGTTGAGCTTGTGTAACGCAGTTATAGTATTAGCGGCACACTATTGTGTTTAGTTTTTTATGGTATGTCTATCTGTTAGTCTAAGGCACCTGTGACTTGGCCCACACTGGCATAGAAAATTAAGTGTTCCTCCAAACAAGGATAAGAATGTAGCAATTACGGTAATTACAGTGGCCGCATTTGTTCCTCAGATGTGTGTTTTTAGTATGAAAAACACAATTATGTTTTAGTATAGGCACGAGTTAGGAGAAGTTTACTCCCATTCTGTCACAAAAGGTGGAACACCTTCAAAGAGCTTGACAATAATCATATGAAGGCGTTGCAGTGCGGCATGGATGGCCAAAAGCATCATAGGCGTGTGCTTAATTGGTTGTTGGTGTTCACGGTTTGTGTCATATGTTTCCAACAAAAACTGCTTGGAATTTGCAAGGAGCATCTGTTCAGTCATTGCATGAAAATATGACCAACGAGAAGACCGTTTACGTACCCGTTCTACGCCTCTACTCTGAATAATGCAGTCCGGTCAGTCACACCTTCAGTACTGTATATACAAGGATTAGAGAAATGAGGTCAACCTAGGGGTGTGCAATATTTAAGATGTTAATAATTACTGGGACTTCTCTTTCAATAACGATAATTAAATGATACTTTTGCTGTTTGAACCTTCTCCCTCACCCACCTGAATTGGCACAGGGTATTTCACGATGTGATTGGTGACAGCATTTGTTATGTCTTCCCATCTATTGCGTTTCTTGTCATAAGGCACTTTTTGGCAGAATGATTCCACTGACGTTTACTGAGTGTGTTTTTGTGCTCGTGTAACTTGCCTGGTTTTGGTCGTGGACAGCTGAAGTAACTCCCGAAGTTTGTCCTAGACTTGAATTTCGCATGTTGGTTTGTACACAAGTGGTAAAGGAGGTTCGTTGTTGAGCTGTCTTTAACGGTGACCAATTTTCGAAAGACTTTTAAACAAGTATACAGAGGGGAAACAATGTCTTTGGCACCGTCAGAAAGTACCTGCCTTATAAACCTCAAACTTTACTCAGATACACGGTAATAAATGCACAAGCACACACACACTTTTGCTCTCCTTCCTTTGTAGGAAGAGTAATAACTTGCGAAAGCAATTAATTCTCTTGGAGTTGTATACACAGCTATGCTCCTACAAAAATTAGGGGATACAGTCGAATCTGGTTAATGGGACCACATCGGGACGCGATCGTTTTAGTCCTAATAACCGGCTGGTCCGATTAAA
>JAUZSU010069911.1:0-20643 GCA_034780255.1 Parotocinclus maculicauda | reverse complement strand
AAAGAGATGAATTTAATACAATTTGGAATAAGGCTGTAACGTAACAAAATGTGGAAAAAGTGAAGCGCTGTGAATACTTTCCGGATACACTGTGTATATATATATATATGAATAATGTTGTATTTCATTATACATTTTGTCAAATATATTATAGTATGAGCTATTGCTAAAGCAATGTAATTTTTTTACATTGCAGCATGTGCCACTCCCATCAGGTAAGAGCTGGAGACTGAACCATGTGGATGGAAGGGTCAGAATTTGGCATAAACAACATGAAATCATGGATCTGTCCTGTCTTAGATCAATGGTTCAGGCTGCTTGTGGTGTAATGCTGTGGGGGATATTTTCAATATTTTCATATACTTAATACCAATTAAGCATCATTTACTCATGAGCATTGTTGCTTACTTCGTCCATCCCTTTCTGACCACAGTGCAGCATGTTTTGATAGCTACTTTTAAAAGGATAACATGCTTGGTCACAACACTCATATTATCTCCAACCGTTTTTTTTTAAATATGACAATGAGTTCATTGCACTCAAATGGCCTCCACAGTCACCAGATCTTGATCTTATAGAGTCCCTTTGAGATGTGCTGAAATGGGAGATTCCAACATGGATGAGCAGGCTACAGAGGAATGATTCCTGAACCTTGTTGAAACTATGCCACTGAGATTAAAGGCTGTTTTATAGTCAGTACGGCCGGTACTAGCATGGCATGCCTTAAAAAAGTGAGCAGTCAGTATATAATTACAACATTAAAATGCATTCACTTATTGTACTGCGACTAACAGTATAAACATTGATTTGAAGTTTATGTAAAAGTAGTTAAAACTTGTAAATATGTCGGCTATTTAATTGCAAGTTTATTTTAATGTAACGATTTTTCTTTAACACACCATATTTGGTTTGAATCACCTGAAATACCTGGTTTAATAAAAATGCTTTAATTATTTAAAATGTATAAACAAATGGATTCTGTGCTTAAATAATACTGTAAGTGAGTCAGGGAATTATTATTTTTTTCTTTATCACAGTCAAATGTCAAAAAGAATACATTGGCTATATTGGAATACAAGGCTACATTGTTCACTAGGGATTCATTCTTTTGCTTACACTGACAAGACAGCCATTCAAATTCTGGTCATGCCTGAGGTACGCTCCCTTTCTTTATTCACTCGTGATATAGTCACACTTTGCCTCCCGTTCTCTATCACACATACACACACGTTTGTCTCTCTATCAGTGTGGGGACCTTCCACTGACTAAATAATTAGTGTAGCTAATTAGCTAATGCTACACCTAAAGCAAAAGCTAAAGTCTCTTTTGTCTATTTATGTTTTTCAAAAGAAAGTTACAGTTTTTGTAAAAAGAAAAAAAACTTGCTTGTGGGCACTATCAAGACAATGTATGCATGTTGTATACAATTTTTTGTTATGGGACAAATGGTCCACACAATGAAATGGTGCACTATCAGCTTCTATGAAAAATACTAAAAATACATTGAGTAATGACATTGTTATCATTGGTCCTCTAAAATATTTACATGCTGTGCCCTTTCCTTTCATTTTTGGAAATTACTGTGATCATGTTATGTAATCTCAGTAGACACGTGCTTAATCATATGTAAAGTGAGGTGTGTAAATTAGTGAAAGGTATGACACACTGCTTTTACCTTACTGGCAGAGATAAAAGAACTAAAGAACTGAGTCAGTGAGTAACTGTGAGGGGCTAACTACGTCCAGTAAATAGCACAGCTTCCTGCTGTGCTTAGGCAACCACCCGCCTTGGCATGGATCAAGCACAAGTATACACCAAGCTCCACAAATCTGCTGCCCCAGCAGGCTCATGAACAACAGGAAGATCTAACGATATTTGGACATGCAACATCCAATAGTAGCATATATATATATATATATATATGAACAAAATTTGCCTATAAATCAAAGACACAAATTATCGTTGTTCTGTGAAAATTAATCAATCAATCAGTTGAAAGAATCAATTTTCCTAACAAAGTAAAATTCCAAAATTATACAAAATTGACTTGAACATAACAGGGGGATTAAGCAATACATAATGATTCATCTAGCTGAAGAACTGCATGAACTGAACTGTGTGGTTCTTCACGCTCCAATGAGCAGTATATGTACTGCTCACAAAAATTTGGGAAAATTTCAAAATGATAAGTTAAAATGAGAGTGAAAAACTATAGAGTCACCCAACCACCAAGAATGGATTTCATTTAGAGAAGTCATGACTGAAATAAGATAAACCCCCAAAATAAACACCTACAGAAATAAATTCTTTACAGGCTTGGCAATACATCATCGAAAAGTACCTAACATCTTACGGTTTATACAGGCCACTCATTGACTGCAGGGGATTACCCAAACATTAATGATACTGTTAGTTACTTAAGATCTTCTGAAATGCAAATGCATACTGACCTGTTATGTTATGTTATGCAAATACACTTCTCTTAAAGAAGAGTAACATTCCAGTTCCAATCCAACATTCTGTTGCTAAAAATGTGTTTTTATTTGTCTACCTCAGACAGACGCATAGTACTGGACTTATTTCAGGCTGCCTTGATGCATTTTATGTGGATAGCAATCACACATCCAGCCTTTAGCCTTTAGTTAGTTTGTTTGTTTTTCAGCTTAAACTTTTAGTGTCACTTTTAACTGTTCATATTTCAGCTGTAATGACTAAAGTTAGGATATGGGTTAAACATGTGGCTATAAATGTGTTAAAATATGATCTAGTCTATTTTTGGAACACTTGTTTTTCAGTGTTCGATATAAAGCATGCTTACTGTCACTGTGATGGAAGTTAATAGAGTGCATGTGCTTCACAATTGCGCAACAGTCTTTTCCTGTCACAGTGTTCCTTTCCAGTAACTTTCATTTGAGAACTTCCATTGTTATTTGCCCACTGTTTCTAGGTGACGTTTGTTTTTCTTATAAATACCCCCTGAATAGTAGGTAAATAAGGAAAACATGCTTACTTGTAATTATTTGGAGTCCTGGGCTTTTTCTGAATTACCAACAGAACACAAGATTGATTACAATGTGCATATGAATGTTCTGAATCATATAAACAGTATTTTTCCTAAATTAAAGCCTGCATTATTTATGCAAGTCACATTGAGATTAGATTCAAGTTTATTTATTATTCAGAGCCCCATATAGTGCACGACATAAGGAGTAGAGTGTCATTCTAGATTCATCCCTAATGCATTGTATCATTTGTCTATGTACAGGATGCAGGCTCAGTTTAGAGGTCTATGAACTTGCCAATCCAAGTCTGGCCATCTGGCAATCCTGCCCAACAGATCCAGCTGAAGATGGTTACCAGGTCAATTATTCAAGTAACATCTAGGCCACCCAAGGAGGATGGGGACCCTTTTTAAGTCTTGGTCCTCCAAAGGTTTCTTCCTTCTTTATTCAGGGAGCCACTGTCGCCTTAGGCTTCCTCAATTTAGGATTGACCTTTAAAGATAATATAATATTGTAAAGCTGCTTTGAGACAATGCCTCATTGTAAATAGCGCTAAATAAATAAATTTGACTTTGACCAGGTCGAATGGCAGGACAGGCAGACCAGACTTCTTCAGATCCTAGAATCTCAGAACAAAATAGTTCACCAGTTTTCCACTAGTAATGTTCTTTAGATGTCCATGACACACATTCCCTATGGTATGTCTCACTACATAGCTACTTCAATTCTCTTGGTCAAGTCTGGTGATGGCAGGAGTGGCCATGGCAGCAGGACTTCTGATATAATCTGGGCGTTACTGCAGCAGAACTGTGAGAGCTGAAACACACAATAATAAGCGGCTCAGAAGGAAACAGAATAGGTAGATGGTACTTTAGGCTAGTGTATAACAGGCAGAATTGTGCAAATTCCAGCAAAAGAGTCCATCACTAACTATAGAAACATCACTAAAAGGAAAATCCAGTAAGTAAAATGTGAGCTTTATTACTGGCAGTACTCAAACATCAACAAAGTTAAGCTACTAAACCAGAGCCAGGAAATATAATACATTACAAAATACTATAGAAAATATAATATTCAAACATACACATACAAACCTACATTATACATGAGTCAAAAGCCACAGGACATCCTTTTATTCCAGAAACAAAAGGGAAATGATTTATCTGAATATCCAAGCAAATAATGCATGAAGGGGCTTATCTTTCTATCTTTTAGGCTATGTCTGGAACAATGTCATGTTGGATCAAGGGCATGTTTGTTTTCCAATGGGAATGTTGTCATGCAGCATATCAAAGAAGACCAGAACTGTCTCAGAAATCAATTGGCTCAAATATCTCTTGTGGTTTAAAAGTAATTAACACAGAACATTTTGGTTGTCACATGTAAAATTTCATCACATGTAACTGAAGATGGAATCAATGATTCTGATTTCCAAGGAATGTAGCTGCCGTATCACAGGCACAAACCTCAATAACCAACACCCAGAAAGACAACCAATAGTTGGAAGACCACTACTGACGAAGAAGCTTTAACAATGATTTTGGCTACCTTTGCGAAAGGTTCATGCGACGTGTCCTATGACTTTTGATTCAACCTGCACATTACTAGTGGCATGCAGACATGAACTTCTAACTCTTAAAACTAGTTAAAACTAGTTAAGACTAGTTTGGTGTTTACGTAATGTTTTGGCTGCCCTGGGGTACTGTATAAATAAGACATGAGTAAACATTTGTACTTGTAGGTTTGAAATCCATAAAATAATGTAGGGTTAAGCCTATGTTAAATTTATGTAGCAATTCTATTATGCATTAACAATATATGTGCAAGTTTCGGGGGTATGAGGGCAGCAGAGAGGGTACACACTGCATGCCATTGTACATTATCCACTAGTCCATCACAATTCTCAACAACCTCATCAACCCTGGACTGGATTAAGCAGGTACAGAGTTTTATGTAGCTACCGAGCATGACTAGTTCAGGTTCAATTAAACTATCCACTTTACCAGAATATTCACTTTACGATTGCTACTCTTGCTGGCATGCACTCAAACCCTGTCTACTCTGCAAGTGGCCATTCTTGTGAGGAGGCTGTTAGACACTTTCCAATATTTAAAATCAGAGATGTTGTGGACAAAGTGGAAGTTTAAAAATTAATCTCAGACAGATGCCTTGTGAAATATCAACTATGTGCCCAAGCCATTGTTTAATATTGCACGCCATGCTCTGTATACAGTATATACTGTTTGGAATGTTCTACCACCCCCTGGTTTAGTCTGTTTGGAATGTGATATATATTCTGAGTACCAGACTGATTAAAGATTGGTATGTGTCCTGAAACACATTGGCAGTGGGCTGTTCATGAATCAATGAATTCATGTGCGTGACTGGAAAACAGTAAAACGTTCATTATAGTAACAAGTTGTTATGCAGAAATTACTTTAAGATTAAATTAAGATTTCAGACCTCAGTATATTATGTATTATTATTATGTCCAGTTCAGTTCTCTGCACAAGAATAAACTTCTGATTAGGAACTTTATGAGGAACCCAATAAAAATAATTCTCTGCATGTGGCCTAAATAGGCAAAACACTCTAGCTTGTGGTTAAAGCTACAATAGTGGGAGTTGTGCTTTGTTATTGTTCTTAAACACCCACGCTGAGATGAGCTGCGAGCTGGAGGGAACGGAATGTGTTGAGACAGCTGGACGAGGAGGACAGATCAAGGACAGGTTTTTCCACTAAATCAAGCAGACAAGAGAGTTAATAAATGACCACAAGACAAAAATATATCATTAATGGTGAACAGGGGCAAAAACATTATTCTGACAAAACCAAAAACTGCACTAAAACTGCACTCGGGGAAATTATACACAGTTTGAGATTCATGTGGAGCAGTGATTAAGATAATCAGCTCTTATTAATACAGCATTAAGCATTTTTCAACGTCCTCACACGTTATAGTACGTTATAGAGTAGCTTAGTTGCACCAGGTGTTTTGAAATGAGAACGTTTTATATTATCAAACAAACAGTTTTATCCAAATCCTAATCCATTAACCCATGGTCTAAGGCCACTGTATATTGTACAGCCTGTCACAAGAAACTAACAAAAAAAAATAACCTGTAAAACATAACATGGTTTAGTGACCTATAAATAAAGGGCGAAATCAAGCTCTCCAGAATAGTGCAAATTGTAGGAGAGATCAGCGAGAAACACTAGTTAGACAGAGTTGGTGAATTGCTGAATTACACCTCTGCTTCAACTTCTTCATCTTCTGCAGCTCAGTTTATTTAATATCCGGCTAGAAAGTGCACTTAAGAATTTAATCCTGTTGCTACATGGTGTTACATGAATGGAGGATGGGTTTCTTCCTCAGGAAGTTTTTATTTTGTAACTGTTTCCTCTGGCTGATCATTTACTATGTAGTGACAGCTTGTTGTAAAGCTGTTTTGCTCCCACTCACTTGAAATGCTTTCCTTAAAAAATGTGTTGTAGCATATTTACATTACCATTCAAACCTGTAAATTAGGATTAAGGAGATTAAGGATTTAGGAGATTGCCTAACCCTAACCCTAACAAAGGTAGAGACAGTACTGAGGAGTGTCCCATACTCATATTGGGATGGGGATGGGATTAAACGTACAGTCGCAGCCGACTCTCGGTCACTTGATGGGTCATCAATCTCCACACATTTCTGTCCTTCATCGATGTGATCCATGAAGTATTTTGGCAAGATAGTGGAGTAGTTTGCCATTGCTTTCTCCACCCTCCCCATTTATCCGGGTTTGGGACCGGCGTGCAGCTGTTTCCAGTTACACGGCTGGGGTGTTTACACAAGTCAATGACAATTTGGAGACGCCAGTTAACCTAACACGCATGTCTTTGGACTGTGGGAGGAAACCGGAGTACCCGGAGTAAAGCCACGCAGACACCGGGAGGACATGCAGACTCCACACAGAAAAGACCCAAGCCGCTCCACCCTGGGATTGAACCCGGGACCTTCTTGTTGTGAGGCAAGCAGTGTTACATCCAGTGTGTTCTAGCTAATACATTATTTCTGTTTGCTTGTCTTTTAATTTGCATATATATGAACATTTAATAACTTCTTCTACTTGTCTGGTTACACCCAATGCTGGTTAATTGTTTAAAGCTGATTTCTCTCTAAGGCTTTTTTCTAGTCACCGCTGCCTCTGGCTACTCATTCTGGTTTTTGTAAAGCGGCTATGCGACAGTGTGTATAGCTGAAAGCCATATATACATAAACCACTAACACCACAGCAATTACACTGACAGACCACTGGATTTAGATTAGGTCTGGAGCCAGTATATATCATGAGCAGAAACATTAATAAGATATTTATACTTCATTGCCATTGTTAGGATAGACCAGAATTCAAATGGATGCATTCAAATGACTCAGACCACTTCACCTGGGATCAAACCCGGAACCTTCTTGCTGTGAAGTGACATTGCCACCTACCAAGCCGCCCTTAAAAACAAAACAGGAAACAAGCCCTGATGAAGAGCATTGGGCGTGTTTTCAGTCTTGTCCAACCGCTCACAGACAGGTTTCAAATGGTCCGTTTCTTCTAATTTTCAGATGACCTGCAACATTTTGCATTTTGTACCTAACTCCCAATATGCAGAACCACCTTGAGTAGCTACATAGAGCTCTACCAAAATATAACATAATTTGCATGTGTGCAGCAAAAATGGGATCATTTTAGATTGATGCTTGATTGTTAAATATAAAGCTTAAATTTTTTAAATATTATTTATCTTAACTGTTTTATGATGCCTTTCTTTCTTAAATATGGAATGGACAGTTGTGTAAGAGTCATTGTTAGTCTTTAACACTTGGAACATTTAGTATCTCTTGGCTTTATTCTCTATTGGATAAATTCTGTGAATTAAACATGATGTCTTAACCAGTTAGCTATTACAATGAAAACACTGACAGGTAAAGTGACTAACAATGACAGTGTGATGCTCTAGGCATTGTTGTACTTCTCTTGAGTCCTGGCATTCATGTCTTTGTTACTTCAACCCTGATCCAAAATTTGCTGCCAACAAAGCACACTCCTTTAGGGGTGAAATAAATGTCCAGGAATGGTTTGGTTCAAAATGCTGGACAAACAATGCCTATAAATCGTGAGCCCTTCTTGGAAGCTGTAGCACTTCATGTCTTGCTGCAAATGTCTGGGTACCAGGACACCTTCAAAGGTACACACATGTCGTATGTCACATATGTTATTGTATTACACATATACATGTGTTCTTGTGCTTTAAAAACAGTGACATATGTGACATAATCTGCAACTGGTTATGCATCTGGTGTTACTCTGTCTAGTGTTACATTTCTAACACTAGGTGTGGTATACCCAGCTTGTGAGTTACAGGATAACTTTTATCTTAGCTCTGAAAGTGTAAGATCCAAGGTCATTTTTAACTTATGACTCACTTCACTTGATTCTGCTCTACGCCTGGTCAGGCCACATTCCCCTAACTGTTTGATGGCGTCTATAATCCAACTCCTTTATCTGGCCCCCTTTCATTTGCCCTGTGGCTTTTAAATTAAGGTCTGCCATGTGACCTTATCAGCTGGTTTAACAGTATATCTTTCTTCCACTTGAATCTGTCAAGACACAGAAACCTCACCAGTCCATAAACACGAGTGTACATTTTCATATTTTGTTAACGGACTTTTTATTGTTTAAGAATATTTTTTAAATCATAAACAAAAATAGATTTAACGTTAGGGTTAATATGTAACTTCATATGCTAATCCTAAATCTCTTGCATGCAAATGCTTGCTAACCAGCTGACCAATAAATAATGTCCAACTATCTCAACTTTAAAGGGAACATTACATTCTGCGAAACGTTTCTGCCACCTTTCAGTGTACCACGACCTCTTTCTTCTGTGAATGATTACATTCTATTACTTAGGAACATGCTGCAGGTGCTCAAAGTTACCAAAATCATAGACATTCCTGCATAACACACTGCTCACAAAAATGAGGGGATATTTAATTATGAGATGATTCATTTTGAAGTATCCCCTAATTTTTGTGAGCAGGATACATATAAACCCCACCAGAAGATAATTAAGTGACTCATTGTCTTTGTGCTATGTTTGGAATTTATTTGAAATGTGGGCTTTATTTGACATATGCAGCCCATTAGGTAATTAAGTAATGTCAACAGAATTAACTGATCCCCTACAGAGTTTATACTAGTCTGTGTTACCCAGATATAGTTCATACTTTCATGTTCATACTGGATGATACTTCAAGGTGCAGTTTTTAATCTGATTAAAAACTGTGATTCTTGAAACATAATAAACAGCAGCTTTTAATATTTTTTTTCTAAAACCACAAGAAAAGTCAAATGGTGACTGACTTCTACATTGCTACGTGCCCAGAGGATATGAATACTTGTACAATCTTACTTGAACTATAATGACTGTCTCGTTCACAGATCCAACAATTTGTTGTATGCACCAAACTGTTTTTTTTTTTTCAAAAGAGATAAAAGGCTAAGTATATTTTGAATAGCTATTCACATTTGGAGCATGATGGATTTTTACTTTTGTTTAGGAACTGAATCGTGTGTTTGTAAGCTTTGTGCTCATTGTATAGAACAGAATACTGACAAAGATACATAAGATATTGCAATTCGAAAAATGTAGTGAACATAGTAAAGGATACGTAATGAGAAATAAGAAGTAGGCTTAGGTACCTGCACTACAATAATAACTCAGTCTGTGCAACAAGTTTTACATGTGGACACTTTGCATTAAGCAAACATTGTTGTGAACTTCTACTGACCTCTCAATTGTTGACTCATCTCCAAAAAGATAATAGAGTCCTAGACCAAACCCATGTTTTAATCAAGCAACCATGGCAACCAGCTTCTTTACTTTTTTTCTTTCTAAACCTATGTGTCCAAACATAATTAGACACAAATACAAACGTTGTAAGTGTTAGCACTTACTGAACTAACCACGATGGCATGTCGGTTGTCAGGGAAATCCGCAGTGTTGCTTTGTTGTTGTAGTTGTTGTTTTAATTCTTTTGCATTTCTGTTGATTATTACATGCATATGACATAGTCACCTGCAGCACAGCTGATGCAGAAATGCACTGGAAAGTGAGAGTTAGTGAGACAGATCAGATTTTACAGCGCCTGTACCAATAGCTAGCAGTGTTGCCAAGAGTGTGTCAGCTATTCGCGTCATATACGATATCAAGCTCATTCTCATTTCTGAGTAAAATTAGTGGCTTCCCACTGAATTGCTCCTATATTTGACAAGTCTAGAAGACAACATGACTGCATTAACAATTATTTCCTTTTTATCTTTTATTTTTATCACTGCTATCATCACAAGCAGGTGTGATCTCGGCATCCACAGTGAACCCTCATTCCTGAGGCGCCATGAGGTGCCAACACAAATGCATCCATGCTGCTGGTATAAAGGGTGCCAGGTAATTGTTTTTTAACACAAAGACATAACCATGTGAGACATGGCAAATACAAGCAAAATTTGTATAACAGGCACTGAATGTCGCCTTAATATCATTTTACTTTTTAGAATACAATCTTTTTCTTCCATTAATTTACAGCATTTTTCTACTGCATATATAAATCCCTGAAAATGTTTACCATACAAGTGTCTTGTATCTGTATACTGGTTAGGCCAGTACAGCATAGCCAGTATGCCCTCATTATCAATATCAAAATCACATTAACATTCTAGATCCAATTTACAAACATATACAACAAAGCATTTAAAAGCTTGTGTATGCAAGTGTATGCAAGATTAAAAAGTTAAAGTATAGATTAAGTCAAACTATACACAATTATTTACGAATGATATAGCTATATATTAGTTTTCATATGGTCTATCACACAGACATCTGAAGCCAGCATTTGAAATGCTGTTGGGTTTTTGGTATGTTGTTGGAATAGTTAAGATGACTTGATCAAAGCTGTACAAAACATCAATAAAACATGCCAGAAGATGTAACGCAATGATAAATTGCACAACTCATGGACTGGCATAAAGTTTAGTGTGTATTCTTGAGTTGTTTCTAGTGTTATAACTTTAAAGTTTGCACTACATTTATGGTATACAGTCTTACAATCCAAGCAATTGTGGGTTAAGGGTCTTACTCAAGGGCCCAACCTTGGCAGCTTGGCAGAGGTGGGATTTGAACCCTGGATCTTCTGGTCCAAAGGCCAGTACTTTAACCGCTAGACTACCACAGTCCACAAATAATATGTGGCCTCCAATTAAACTTTGCTAGTTGAACATTAAGTCTGAGTTCCAAAAATCGAATACAGGTCAGCTCTGAAAGGAAACCCACAAACATATATCTGCAATGGTTCAGTACGTACAAAATTATTTTACTCAGCCTCAGAGTTTATTTCATTTCTCTTCCTCAAAGTTGTACAGGGAACATCGTGTTTGTACTGGAGTATTGAAGGCTGCATTTATGAGCAAAAGTGAATTTTGATTGAGGGCGTTGAGTAGTAAACAACAGAAACATACCAGTCACCTTTGATCAGGGCTAAATCGTCAGTTCTGTGTAGCTACAGTGATGATGGCATTGGGACTGAACTTTATGGACTGACTGGAGCCAGTCTGTTCTTTTTGTGTTCTGGAAAAAAATAGCTGTTACAGAATGATGGCGAGAGAACAAGTCAGTACATGCACTTATTTTAGTTTGTACACTTGGTATAGATTGTTAAAAATGCTTTAAAAAAAGGTTTTGTGACATGCTACACTACATAATCATAAAAACGTGAGATTTATTGGAAGGTAATTATTATATGAAAATAAAAACACAAAGAATAAAGAACTTGCACAGTAACAGTCACAGTAAGAATTGGCACAATTGCAAGAGCTAGGAATCTGAGACACACCTTCATACAGAATCTCTTCAAATACTCCATGGTCCTATCCTCTTTCATGAAATACCCTTTTTAGTTTAACTCACATGTTTTTGTGGTGAACTAAAGAGGACACGTCAGGTCAGAAGACTAGACTAGACTAGACTGGTCATCCAACAATAATCAAGGTGTATCTTCCTGGCAAGGCAGCCAGATTTTCATTTAAAATCTCTAAGTACTAAATGGAGTCCATAATTCCGTGTATCTTAAAAGAGATTCCCAGTGGCTTTGAAGGAAACAGCTCCATACCATCATAGATCCTCTACCATACTTAACAATGATGAAGGAAAATGCTTTGTTCTGGCACACCTTTGTTTGTCATAGAAGTGATGTCTAATTGAAAATCTCCAACCATGATCTTTAGAGAAATTTTACCTCTCTTATGATCTTTATCTTTTGTGTGTTGGCAAAATATGCTTGTGTCCTCTTCTGGACAGGTTTATTCCTGCTCACTTTGTGTTTTAAAAATAAATGATTGGGTAACTCTTTACTATAAGGGTACATGAACATTAATTCATGCAGTATTTAATGAGTAAGTAGTCATTCGTTCATACACGTAATTAATCACGACTTATCATTAATATACATGAAGTAAGCATGTCTTCATGCAGTAGTGAAAATATTACTTCTTGTAGGAATTAAGATAAAAAGTAAATGTTAAGAATTACTAAAGTATTACTTCTTCATGAGATCATGATGTTTGTGCCCCTCATAGTAAAATGTGTCTAATTATTGTTTTAAGAGAGATATGGGCTTTTTCAAGTGGTTAGCTAGTTTTGCACTGTGCATCCCAGATTTATACCCCAGTTAAAGAAAACATTGTGAAAAATAGCATAAGAGTGCCTGTACATTAGAATGTGAAAAAGGGAACTTGCAATCTAAAGAACAATGTAGATCAGAAATGTATGGTTAAGGTTCAAATTCTCTCAATGTGAGATTATACTTAATATTTACCAGCAAGATATTTTTCCTTTACATTTTTATCCATCTTTATTAAGGGTGCTAATAATTCTGGAGGCGACTGTATGTGTACAAATGTCATAGCTTTTGAAATTACAATGATGTACTGGTTGTTTATATTTGGACTGTTTAACACTGGCAACTGTTCTGACAGAGTACACCTAAGGCAGTGAGTAACTAGCAAGTTTAGTGCTTAAATGAAACACTATGCTTTGCAAACAAAAATAAATGGATAATAATGATTAATATAATTATATTTGTTGCAATAAATTGTCTTTCAGAAAACATTAATACTTGGTAAACACCCTTCATTGTCAGGTGAGGGACACTTTGTTGGTCAACACAGAAAAACAGAAGAATGCCTGTCTATTGTTAAATAAATCACCAAGAAGTCACAAAATCAACCTAGTAAACTAGTAAATAGCTCTGGATAGGGTATGTTCAGCTCTAAATGTTTAGATGTGAAGACAGTTTGATATGGCCGCATGACTGGGTCAGAGAATCTCCTAAACATCAAGACTTGTAGAGTGCTCCAAGTCAGCAGTGATTAGTACCTACTGACAGTGGACCAAGGAAACTGGCAACTGGGTAATGATATCTAAGGCCAAAGCACCAAATCCTACCCCATTTGGTATAAATAGATAGAAGAGCTGCTGTACTACATCATGCAATGCAGCACACCCAGCTGAATATCTAGCTGCCTAGTCGCAGACTACTGCCCACCATGGAAAGTGTCTACAATGGGCACGCGAGTTTCAGCACTGGACTGGACAGCACTGGAGAAATGGAAAAAGGCTGTCTGGTATGATGAGTCCTGTTTTCTTTTCCATCATGTGGATGGTTGGGTATGTGTGCACCGTTTATCTCAGGAAATGATGGAACCAGGATGCACTAAGGGAAGCAGACAAACTGGTCAGGGTGTATGATTCTCTGGATATTATTATGATGGGAACCTCTGGCACCTCTAACATTTGGATGTTGATTTGCCGCTTAATTGACACCTAACTATTGTTAGGGACCAGATTTAATGTTTTCGCATTGTGGTAATCATATCATCAATACTGTACTTCATTACATTGTTCTCGCTTTGTACTGTGTAAGTTGTCTACACCTCATGTTGTCATGTATGAATGTGTTGCTGTGTGTTAAAGACCAATATTTTATTCTAAGGGATACAATTATTTTATTTTAAGAAACGACAGCAAAAAAACTTGACATATAAAGGTTTAGGGGCATTATAAGTTAGGTCTGCATTTATGATAAGAAAATATACATTGTTCTTATATGAATATAGTGAGATTTAATTTGGAGCACGTCTGCAGATGCCATTTAATTCAAAAGTTTAAAGTATGACAACAAGTATAAAAAAGCATAAAGTATATTATAAACACACAATAGATTAAAATAGGTAAAATGAAAGGTAATACCACAAAATACGATTAATATGTAGTGCCTACAAGAGGAATTTAAAGAAGTATTTAATTTCAATTGTGATTCTTGTTTAATGAAATAAAATCAAATGCTTTTTTTAACGTTTCATATTCATTTTGGAATATCCTCTAAATATTGTGAGCAGTGTAGTTATAATAGCAATTTAAAAACTGGCTTAAAGTACTGTCACTCTCACTGATCCGACTGTGCCCACTTTTCAAGTCATTACAAGCATATTGCTTCACATCCTGCTGGTTTGAAATATTTTCATTATCACACCACAGCATATGCAGAGACTTTTCATCAACTTGACTCCAGTGTAGGAATATGGTGGAAGTATTTTATGCCTTTTTACTCTTCATATGTTTCAGTACACTTCGTCAGTGGCATTGTTTGTTTATGCGGTAGAGCACTCTGTTGTACTCTGAAAATATTTTGTAGAATTTTTTTTAGGAAATTATGAGAAGGTATGTTTGTGCTTAATTTAAAAGAGCTAATCAAAACCAGTGTACGTAACAGTACTTAAAAAGATTATGTTCCGCATGGCAGTCAATTACCATTAAGATGCCCATTTTTATGTATCGCTGTACAATCTGGAAGGCAGTCATTTCTCACTCAGACTAAAATGATCAAACATCAGCTTCTAAAGCATGTTTTCCTGGCAACCAGTCATTATTTGCATGATGTTGTTTCCTCTGTCATGGTAACAAGAAATTAACAGCAAGAAAACAGGAAGTGAAATATTGTCATGCAGTGAAGTTTTGTGCAGGCGATCTCTTGAGAACATTGCTTATAAAAGTGTTTTCTTTCTTGACAAGAAATGTAAATGTTTCTTACATGTACTCTATTTCATTGCAGAAATAGACATTTCATGTATTGTCTGGTTAATTTATTATTTTTTTTAAATATACATATTATAAACATCCATTCCTGCATTTTAGGCTTGTTATACATTCTAAAACAGCAGTAAAGCACTTACCGCTTTGTGATGTTGTCATTCTTCCTCACAACATTTAAAACACATTTTGTCACTGAGGCTACCAAGCCATGGAGAGTTTTAAGTGTTATTTGGTCCCATTCTTCCTACAAACGAGTCTTAAGATGTGAAACAGGGCCAGGTCATCATTGGTGCATTTCTAAATTCCCCACTCTATTTCTCTCTATTAGGGACAGGTCAGGACTGCAGGCAGGACAGTTCAGTACCCGTACCCTCTTCTCCTACAGCCATGCCTTTGTAATGTGAGCAGCATGTAGTTTTGCATTGTATGGGTAAAACATTTTTGTACTTCCTTGGAAAAAATGGTATCTTGAAGGTAGCACATGTTGCTCTATGATTTCAATGATGTACTGTTCTGAATTTTTACATTTACACTTATGTTATTTAGCAGATGCCCTTATCCAGAGCGACTTACAATTCATACAGTCTTACAATCCAAGCAATTGTGGGCCTTGCTCAGGGAACTGTGGTGGAGGTGGGATTTAAATCCTCAGCCATTAAGTCCAGAGTCCAGTACCTTAACCACTAGGCTACCACAGTCCCAGCATTAATGCTGCCATCCAAAAAGTGTAAATTACATTTGCCAAGAGCACTGACAAAGCTCCACGACATGACAGACCTTGTGCACTACCTTTTTAATTACTTCTGTATAAATTAATTTCCCTTGGTAATTAATAAATTACTAATAATGTCATCTGCCTGTCAAACTATGAGTTTTAATTATAGTCTAATTGTCATTCCCAATATAAATTCTGCTACATTTGGGCTTATCCTCCCCCACAACAAAGCCAATGTATTGAGATAACATGTCATCTGTAGCTGAAGAAACATAACACAGATATGACACAGTTTGCCTGAGCAGACAGTTGTGGGATACCAGATGAAAATCTGCTGATCCTCAATTGACAGCTAGGTTTAATGTTTACAATGTCTAATGTAGAAAGTTGAAAATCCGGTAGAATCATTGGATCAGGGTTCAGTTAGGGTGTATAACTAAAGCAATTGATAGAGAATGACGGTGACATTTATGATAACAATTAAAGGAGGGGTATTAAATACTCTTACTACGATCACATCTAAAGGCAAAGAGCAATTATTATCAGTGCTGCTCCCTTCCACTGGCTGATAAGATGGAATGCTACTTAAGTTTTTGAATGCTATTAATGACTGCTCCATGACAAATAATCACCATGACTGCAATTCATTCTGAAGGGATTATGACTCTGGTCTAGAGCCTTAAAGACTACACCTTCCACAGTGTAGTTCGAAAGTAATAGTCATTTTTAAAGCCCTTAAGATTATTTTTTTTGTTCAACACTAAGACTGACTAATTACTAGAATTTGAAGTCACGTAGTCAAATCAGCAAACAAGTACAGCAAACAGCAAAAAAGTAAGCATACTGTGTATATATGTTGTGATTTAGCGCACTTTAAAAAAAAAAGGTGAACAGTCTACGTGACTTTTCACATAGGCCTATATCTATTTAAAACAGAAATTATTTTGTGGTTTTATTAAACTGGTTAATAAATGGTTTAATATAAACAGTAAAACAAGTAAGTGTAATTATAAATGTGGTCACCACCTGATAACACAGGAGCAAAAGATAAAGAAAATTAATATCTGATAACATTTTATAATGGGATATAAATAGATGTGCAGGTATCTGCGGTTTACTCACTAACGGAGTAATAAGGTATAATATTTCTTGTCATTAAGTGCTTTAAACACAAATTAAGTCTAGATCAACATATTTTTGGCAGCTTTTCATGTTTGGGTGATTGTGATCCTTGGCAATATGGTAGATCAGTAGACAATCTGGGAGGTTTGTTTTGTAAATCATTTACTTTGCAGGATTCATTATCATGTTTTGTATTGTTTTGTTACACTGAATATATGTATGCTGTAAATGAAGAAGAAATACAGCTTTATAATTCAATTCAATTCAATTCAAGTTTATTTATATAGCGCTTTTTACAGCGTAGCATTGTCTCAAAGCAGCTTCACAAGTATAACTCCAAGTCAATCTATGGCTTGATAATAGATTCGGTGGAATTAACCCTGCTTTTAAGCTGTTAGATCTTAGGTGAACTCTAATGATAGCTGTACCAAACTGTCATAGTCTTAAGAACAAAATCTTAATATGAGACAATTTCCTTATCGTCCAGAGACAATTGATTTGCTACATTTCAATAGAACTTGATTGACTTGCACAGACTATTGACCTCAATTCCTTCAGTCACTTTGAAAATGCACTGGAATGCCAAAAGTGAACCGACCTCACAGTCATCTTCGAAAATCTAGTGGAAAGCCCTCTTAGATGGACAAGACTGTAGTTAAGGTCTTCATACTAATAGCCATGTTTTGGGTGGGAGTTGGATGTCCACCATAAGGGTCTATCTGTGAACATGCCTGTCATTACCACATCAGTCACTGTTTTAAATAATATGTCCCTTAGTTAGCATCAGGTGTAGGATTTGTTAACTGGCTAGATTGGCTAAGTGTAACATTTTATTAGACTTGCAGAAATCCATTTGGAAAAGTTCAATAAGTTCAGCTGATTTACTCAAGTACATATATACTGATTTACACAAGTACTTTATTTAGTACTTGTACTGCATTATAAGGCACAGTCAAAGCAGTTGTGTGTTAAGGGTCCAACAGTGCTCAAAGGTCCAACAGTGGCAGCTTGGCACTGCTGGGTCTTAAACCCATGACATCCAACAGCTGCATTTTTACAAAATCAAATTCATGTTAAACTTGAACCTACATTTAAAGAATATAAACTGGATGTTTAATTCACAATATAAATACTGCATAGAATATCAGGAGTGAAATGTTTGTGTTGTTTTCACATATTAGGAACATTTTAACCAAAATTTTGTCATCACCTTGACTTAGAATAGGCCTGGCTTCTATGGGAAAAAGTGATTTGCATAATGGTCACTTCAGAATGGTTCACAGTCTGTTAATCACCATATTATTATGACATTAAGCATCTTGCCATGTAAGGATTATACAGTACACAAAAAGCGTAATACATTGCAAACTTTTCTACACAGCAGAATGTTAACAAACCACTGTATTAATAGTGTTTAGCCATTCAGTATAAATATGAAGTGCTATTAGTCATCTTATATTTAAGCTGGTAATTAATGAAATGTCATGGCTAGAACTGTAAGTTGGTACTATTGGCAGGTTCTAGTGTTCTGCGCTGAGATGGGAGGATGTAATGACAGATGACATCTCTGGGTGTGTGTGGGAGAGGAACTGATTCAAAGACAAAACAGAAGTCATGGCAACTAACAGATGGCAAAAAATGACATCAGAATTTTTGCCCTTTTGTTGATTGAATGAAGTCACTGATCTTTTTTCTTTGTCCAGCCTATCCCAGTGCCAACATTTTCCCAGTGCCAACTTTCCAACATTTCCATAGTGATCTTATTCCCTTCACATGTTGGCATGAGTGGTGAATGAGTTTAGTCTTTTATAGCTTTTTTTCATTGCTTATATATACTGCTCACAAAAATTAGGAGTTACTTCAAAATGAAATACCCCATAATTAAATGTCCTCTAATTTTGTAAGCAGTGTATTTATGATGTTAGACACAGCCAAGTGCTTTAATATCTTTCACAGCGTAGTCAGACACTGAGTAGCTAGCCAGGTTTTTCTTTATTTTACTGTAATAGTAGTGATATTAAACCCAGTGAAATTTCAGGTTCATTTTGTTTATTATTCCTCTTGACACACATAAATACTGTCGTTTTCTGTTCAATTGTAAAATTATCCTCTAATTTGTCCCCGTTCTCTAATCCACCATAAACAAAAATCAAATAAAGCATGAATGCACACCACGTTATATTTCCTATATGCTTACTTACTCATTTCTAACCACCACAAGGTACGCATTAACCTACGTAATTAATATCAATGTAGACTGTTTTTTCGTAGAACTTTGAGCTGAAATATACAGTATTAACTCCTTACTCCATAGCAGTAAGGATAAAACAATGTTTGCAAAAAAATTAATATAAAATTTAGATAACTATTTTCCAAAGAACTAGGTTTCTCATCCTTTGTATTAAGAAACGAATGTTGGATTTACCAGAGGATGCAAGGAATATAGCTTTTATGTGGAAAATAGGCTGGTAAAGAAATATATGGGGCAGCAGGAAAGGGTTGAGGAAGCTAGAATTGTCTTCCATGTAAAGCTAATTCAGCATTGTAGAGCATCAATGGGACTGCTGAAACACAACCCTAAGCACAGTCTAAATGTTCAATTTGAAAACCTTACTTGATTAATACGTTTTTCTTAACTGCCAAACAAAACAATGTTAGGGTATATTGTGCTTGTATGATTGGATCAGACAGCGGTGCTGCTGGAGTAGGATGTTTTTAAACACTGTGATCACTCACTGTGAACTCTATTATACATATCTACGTTTCTGCATCACCTTTTAGATGTAAAGTCAGAAGACAGTAGCTCATTTGTTGTTGCACAGTTTGTGTTAATCATCCCCTAATAATTCATCAGTGCTCCCATTAGTGCTTTTGGGGTGCTCAAACAAACATTTTTTAATAGATATTTGTCTCTGATGTTAAATGTTAAAACCATAAAAAGTATATGAATTAAACATAATACTTTGACATAGAAAATACAGCAGTCCCCACTTGGCACAGTGTTTCCCCCACCGATAAATGCATATGCAGAGTGTAGAAACAACTAGGTGTACCTAATAAAGTGATGGATGAATGTATAGCCACCATACAGTATATGCAGCCATCATATTTGTTAGCCATCATTTACACTGTATCAACAGTGGTGATGTGCAACCAAAGCACCACCACTGACCACAAAATAAGCTTTGTTTGTTTATTATTCAACATCGCTATCTGCTTCAGTTTGTATTTCAGCAACCCACACAAGGTTATATCTATACACATCTCAAGACTAATCATATACACTGCTCACAAGATTTAGGGGATATGTAAAAATGAAATGTTATATATATATACACACACACACACAGTGATGTGAAAAAGTGTTTGCCCCCTTCCTCATTTTCTGAAGTGTTTCAGAACATCAAACTAATTTAAAAAGTAGTCAAGGCCAACACAAGTAAACACAAAATGCAAATTGTAAATGAAGGTGTTTCTTATTAAGGGAGAAAAAAAATCCAAACCTACATGGCCCTGTGTGAAAAAGTGATTGCCCCCCCTTTGATAAAACATACTATACCTGTGGTTTATCACACCTGAGTACATTGTCTCTAGCCACACCCAGGCCTGATTATTGCCACA